>ML812223.1:30756-55693 GCA_009831015.1 Picea engelmannii
AAGCTAATAAATGAGGCTAATGAGTGACTGAGGAAGTGCTCGTGCATACCTCCTTGCTTGGTGTAGAGAAAAACGGTTTCCAAGATCCTGTGGCAGGAGGAGAGTAACCTCTATCTCTGAGTGTCATGGAAGAAGGAGAAATAATCTCTTAGAGAGCATCATGGTCTAGGTCAGGGGTGGCTAGCGGTAAATCTGTCAGGAGTGGTTATGCCTATGGTTGGGTGGAAATAGGCACCCCTTTCAGTAGCCACTCCACATTTTCCAGTTCTGATAAGTATTTTCATACTCTGTGTAATACATTGGATGCAATGATTGAATGTTTATGTTTATGGTTCAGTTTTGCAGTGTTTGAACAGTTATTAGAAATGATCATTTTCTTTTGTAAACTGCTATATTTACATGGTCTTCAATTTAACTCATTTTATTCTCTAGAGAGTTATGGGATGTGAATCCACAAGAGAGTCAGGGTAGGATTAACTGAAACATCTAATTCCTGCCGATATTTTGATTTTACCTTAGCGGGAATGTCAAGTTAAAACCTATGGGAAAAGGGTGTTTCCTTCAGACCTTCCACCCATGAGACTGAGGGATTTGCCTTAATAAAGTCTCAACTAAGAGCTGAGTGTAGCCCAGAACCTCAATATGGTCCCATATGACCCAGGGTCAGAAACCCTTCACTAAGCCCGAAAGGAGTGACGCTACTTTGGCTTCGAGACTTATGACTCCACAACCCTCGAAAACAACCGAATGTTGGAGCTATGAATTGATGAGGGTCATAGATCTGGGAATCCAGTGGAGACCTCTCTTAGTCGTTAGATTGTACTTAGGAAGGGGTATCATTAAGTACTTCGGTGAAGTTCCACCTCAGGAGGATAGGGGTGGTCTAGCGCCAAAACTCTCAAATGTCGAAGTCGCGAAGTTAATTTGGACCATTGAGAATAAAGGGATGCATGTCCATAGATCAACGACTATCCAAAAAATTGGGTATTCAAATGTATCAATGTGGATACATAGGGACGTTCAATGTAGAACATCGAATGTCGAATGTCGAATTCACAAAGTGACGTAAGTCGTTGATCCTCAAATCCTTCAGGATCCCTCTCAACCATTGATCTAAAAAATCCATTGAGAATGCCTATTAACTTCCCAACCAATTGGGAATGCATTATGGAGAAAAAAAATTCCCCCTCTCTTATCCCCTGTCAAACGTCATCCATTGGAATAGAGCCATTGGATGAGAGGCTATGTAGCAGGAGATCCTATAGTCCAGATACTTGGTACTTTGGAGGAACTTGGCCAAGAGTCTTCAAAGTGTGAAAACTATCGAAGTCATGAATGATAGAGTGAATCTCAACCATTGATAGGTAGAGGACATGTGGTGCTAGATTCGATATTCTGAAGACTTGGCTATTTAGGGGATTCACAATGTGAGGAGTTGGTAATCTCCAAAGCCTGGAGTTGTGAAGTAATGGGAGCCATGGATATATGGATCTACATGGATAGACCTCAACCATGAGATTTGAAAGAAGTTAGAAGGTTGTATGTCTGGGGATGACATGGCTCACTGAATTCATACAGGGTGACATGGACCCGCAACTAAGGTGCCACATTGCATCGAGATATGGATGATTCACAAACCCCTTATGCCTATTAGAGAATGACACATGTCACCCCCTAATGAGGAAACATGTATCACCTGTCCCTCACCATGTGTCAACCTCTGGTTTGTGCTCGCTTGGCCAATGTTGTTGGTGATGCGACCGGAACTCCATAAGTCTTGAACTTTAGGAGTTCAAAATATTTGAGGCGTAGTATAGTAGAGGGGTGTTCAAAGTCGATCGTCGATTGTTGAATTCCAAAATGCTCAACATTGATCATTGATTTCTGAATGCTGAAATGTTCAACATCGATCATCAATTGTCAAATGTCGAAACCTAGAATGACGATCAGTGATTTTCGAATGCCAAAATGCTCAACATCGATCGTCAATTTCCGAATGCCAAAATGTAGAACGTCGATTGTCGATTTATGAACGTGGAAACATTTAACGTCGATCATAGCTAGGAAAACTCACCATAGATGAGTATATCAACAAATTTCTTGAGTTGATGAGGTATGTTCCCTACATAAAGGATGAAAAAGTAAAGATGCAATGATTTATTAGTGGATTACCTTAGTCCTACTGGGACATAATTGAGTTTGATGAGCCAAAGAATTTAGAATATAGTATTCGAAAAGAAAGGTATTTCTATGATCAATTCAAGATTAAGACAGAACCCCATGAAGAGTAGAAGAAGAAAAATAATACGGGATTCAAGAAGAATGGGTTTAAATCCTCGAGATTTAAGAACCATGGGAAGATCTCTAGAATGAGCCTTCCTACCAAAAGTGTGTATCAGCAAAATTTTCCGTCCCAAAGTGGAAATAAACCATTCAGAGAAGTTTTGAGTAAGACTAATAATACGAAGAGAAAACCCTTGAAATGTTGGGGTTATGGAGAGAATCATATGCTAAGAGATTGTCCACATAGGCAATAGAGAAATAAGAGGGTATACAATGTCCACAAGGCTACCATAGTCAATGATGTGGCGAGGATCATGCCACAAATTTATGCATCCTTGGATAATAGACAAGCTGACCACCAAGCTTCAGTGGTGGATATGAAAGGTACAATTGCCAACCATCCTGTTTCCATTTTAATTGACCCTAGTTCTAATTTGAGTTATGCTTCCCCAAAAATTGTTGAGAAATGTAAATTGTGGCAAGTTAAAGATGTTAAATTATGGTTGGTACAACTATCCACTAGAACCAAAAGAAAATTAACAGAGGTGACACCAACATGCTAATTCGTTATAAGTGGTTTTCCCACCTAAGAGAACCTAAAAATACTTCCTTTAGGATCTTATGACCTACTGATTGGCATGGACTGGTTGGCTACCTGAAAAACCAAGTTGGACTGTTACAGTAAAACTATGGAGTATGAAAATGAAGAAGGAATAAGGGTAACCCTACAAGGGATTAAAAATATTGTCTTAGTGAGACAAATATCATCCCTCCAAGTGAATAAGTATTGCAGAAAGGGATGTCCCTTGTATGAAATACAAGTACTAAACTCTGTTGAGAATTAAAAACCCATTCTAGAGGACCATCCCATATTAAGTGAATATAAATATGTATCCTTAGAAGAGGTGCCAAGTCTACCTCCAAGAAGGGATATTGACTTTTCAATAGAATTTGTACCAGGAGCGATGCCAATTTCTAGAACACCTTATAGAATGAGTATACCAGAGCTAGTTGAGATCAAACTACAACTGAAGGAGATGTGGTACAAAGGATACATTTGGCCTAGTGTGTCCCCATGGGGATCACTAGCCTTGTTTGTGAAAAATAAGGATGGAACACTCATATTATGCATAGATTATAGACAACTCAATAATATGACCATCAAGAATAAGTATCCCTTACCAAGGATCGATGACTTGTTTTACCAATTAAGGGGTGCTACAATATTCTCCAAGATTGAATTTAGGTCTGGATACCATCAGGCTCGAATTAAATATGAATACATCCACAAGAAAACCTTTAGGACAAGATATGGTCACTATGAATTTGTGGTGGTTCCATTTGGGCTTACCAATGCACCAATGACTTTTATGTTCTTAATGAATAACGTATTCAAAAATTTCTAGGATAGGTTTGTGTTTTTTTTCATTGATGATATCCTAATCTATTCCAATAATAGGGGAGAACATGAAGAACATCTCAAGCTAGTACTCCAAGTACTAAGAGAACATCAACTCTATGCTAAGCTCAATAAGTTTAACTTTTTCTAGAAACAAGTCCATTACTTAGGCCATGTTATTTCTAAGGAAGGAGTGGTAGTTTATCCTAACAATATTAAATCCATCATGGATTGGCATACTGATCTAGGTGGACAACTGGCTCAAAAGAATTTTCTGGCAATTTTTCCAATTTACTATTTTTAGCAGATTTAACTTTCGGGGCCATTTTGAGGGCCTAAATGAATATTTTGCAGGATAGAGCTTCTCAATGATAGTCTAAGGAATGATTGACCCCCCATAATTAATCTCTTTGATGATACCTTTCTAATGGGCTATCATGTGCCTAAAACATAGGTCATATGCAAAAGTTACGTCCCTAGGAAGTTGATGTACTAACTTACCCAAACGGGGACCACATGACTTTTGGCGCTTCACCTCCTAGGGTTAAGTTTTTGGATGTCTAGGGTTTTTGGCATTCCTTCTTATTGTAAAAATTCCTTTAGAGCCTCATTTTAATCATCTTCTTGCAAATGCAAGTAGCCGTCACATCTCTTCTCAGAGATAAGCTGCCACCATTCTAGCGAGTCTTTCACTCTGTATTTTTATAGTCTTTGTACATTTATTTCATTAATAGAAATCATGTATTACTGTATATATGAGTTTATGGTTTCATATTTGATACATTTCTATTATATTATTAAATATCTACGATATCTCTGTGCATTTCTTTATTATATCTTCACTCTCATTCCGTGCTGAAAATAATCTGGATCAGTGGAATCAGAGCAGGATGCTCTTGATAATTTTTCAATGCATGTCCCCGATGAGTTCCGAGTATATAAAGTTGGGTCTCTAGCTTGTCTCTCTTGAATACAATCACTCTCACACACCCAAGAAACCCTCCATAGTGGAAGAAAAGAAAAATGATGGAGCAGATGATCCTATAAATATGTTGCTTGAGCAAGCTCTCATGCGACAGAGGGACAAAATGATGGAGATTTTTTCCCACATCCTTCAATGCCTGCCGATAGCAACAAGAACATATTCATCAAACAAACACTTTGGAAGAACCTCTCCTTTCAAGGTATAGGTTAATTTTGATATTCCCATATTTGAAGGTCAGATAGATGTGGATGCCCTAGACAAATGGTTAAATCTATTAGAAGGTTATTTCTCTGTTCATAATTTTTCCAACAGAGAAAATATAACCTTCACACTCCTTAAATACATCCCCCATTTCAAACATTGGTGGGAAACTTACTGGGAGAAAAGTTCCACAGAGGAGTTTGGAATATATGGGGCTGAGCCCACTTGGGATTTTTTTGTGGATGTGGTAAAGGAACAGTATTACCCTATTGGAAACTATGAGGACCAGTACATGAGATGGACCACACTGTGGCAAGAGAGGGGCCAAGAACTTCCAGAGCTCACCAATACCTTCCATACCTTGCACACCAAGCTGGGTATCAAAGACTCTGAATGACATTTGGTTTTGAAATACCATGGAGCTCTACATAGATACATCCAAACTGAAATGGATTTTCTGGACATCTCATCACTCGGTGTTGCTTATCGATATGCTATTAAAATTGAGCATAAATTTAAGCACCAAAAAAAATGGGAGTTTGGTTCTGAAAAACCTGCAACAACCAAAGTATGACAAAGATGGCCCTAACAAACAGTCTTCTGAAAAACAGTCCAAGCCACAGGAAAAGAAGGGTCACGGGAAGACAAAGAAGGACACCGAAAAATGGTGTTATTTCCAAAAATCCCCCTAGAACAACACCGATGAATGTCGCTCAAAACAATCATTGTTGGCCGAGATCAAAGACAAGGATTCGAACCCTGATTCAGAATCTGATTCTAAAAATACTGGTAAAAGACAGATCATCGACGTAGACCCCACTGCTATTGTCGCGACCGCAATAATTCAACCAAAAGAACCAACAAATCCTGAAGAGGGGGAGCACCTTTTTCATTCACATATGTGGGTGAAGGGGACCCCACTGCATTTTATTGTTGATAGAGGAAGCCAGAAGAACCTCATCTCAGCAGAGGTCATCAAACAGTTGGGATTGTCAACAAAACCACACCTGCAACCATACAACATCAGGCGGCTTCACCAAGGAAAAGGTCTTCGTGTTAGCCAGCAATGTTGATTGTCATACGACATCCATCCCTTCAAGGATGAGGTATTATGTGATGTTTTCCCACTGGGTATCTATGATGTTCTCTTGGGACAACCATATATGTGGAAGCGCCATGTGGTTTATGAGTCTCGACCCTGCAATGTCATTGTTTCTCTGGGGGGTCATATCTACAAAATACCATAGGTAGTTACGACTACTGTGCCACATAAAAAGTGTCGCAAGGTAGTATCTCATACTACAAAATTCAGCTTCTTAACAATTTGTTCAAAAGGTGAACAAAAGGATACTGCAACCACTACAACCTCATCCCAAGCACCTTCTATCCAACAGAAACAGTTCGACAAGATTGTAGCAAAGTGTAAAGATTCCCTCTATGCAAAATAATCTCATGTATCCATACTAGTTAAAAAGGTCCAACCCTTCCAACCACATGCTCGTTATATCCTTCCACAAACTGAGCAGCGTGACGTCTCCAACAAGGCAAGCAACTCACCAAGATTTAGATTCAACAAATGCTCTTTCCTCTCCCCTAGGAACTCAATGCAATGGATACCATTGCTTCCTAATTATGGAGGATTGATCTAGGTAGATATCGGTGGTCTCCCACCTCTTCCAACTAGTTCAAAACTATTTTCTGGCAATTTTGGCAATTTACTATTTTTAGTAGTTTTAACTTTCGGGGCCATTTTGAGGGCCTAAATGAAGTTTTTTCAAGATAAAGCTTCTCAATTATATCTAAAGTCATGATCGATCCCCCAAAATGGATCTCCGCGATGATACCTTTCCAATGGGCTATCATGCACCTAAAACAGAGATCGTATGCAAAAGTTACGACCCTAGGAGGTTGATGTACTAGCTTACCCAGATGGGGCCCACATGACTTTTGGCGCTTCATGTCCTAGGGTTAGGTTTTTGGATTTCTATGGTTTTTGGAATTCTTGTTTATTGTAAAAATTCCTTTAGATCCTCATTGTAATCATCTACTTGCAAATGTGAGTAGCCGTCACATCTCTTCTCAAAGATAAGCTACCACCATTCTAGCGAGTCTTTCACTCTGTATTTTTACAGTCTCTGTACATTTATTTCATTAATAGAAATCGTGTATTACTGTATACCTGTGTTTATGGTTGCATCTCTGATACATTTTTGTTATATTATTGAATATCTGTGATATCTCTGTGCATTTCTTTATTATATCTCTGCTCTCATTTCGTGCCGAAAATAATTTGGATCACCTACCCTAAAGGATGTATCTGATATCAAATCCTTTAGGGGCCTAGAAAGATACTGTATGAGGTTCATAAAGGGATTATCCAAGATTGGTTTCCCAAACACCTCCCTTCACAAAATGGGGGTTAAATTCATTTGGACATCAAAATGTGAAGAAAGATTTCAAGAGTTGAAATACCTTCTAATCAATGCACATGTACTGAAGATTGCAGACCCAAACATGGACTTCCTTGTGTGTACAAATGTCTACAAGGAAGGGATCGGAGGAGTCCTTATTCAACAAGGACATGTGATTTGATACAAATCCATAAAATTGAATGAGCATGAATTCAATTATGTGACCCATGATATGGAATTAGCTACCATAGTGCATGCTTTAAAAATGTGGAGGAATTAGATCTTAGGTAGAAGATTTGTACTTATGATAGACCATAGTGGTTTGAGGTATTTATTTGACCAACCAAAACTCAATGTGAGACAAGCTAGGTGGTTGGATCTCTTTATTGAGTTTGATTTTGAAATCAAACATATCAAAGGAAAGGAAAATAGGGTGGTTGATCCCCTTAGTATAAGTATGAGAATGGTTCACTTGGAAGCTATAAGCATTATTGAATTAGACATCAAAGAGAGATTCAAAAGTGCACAAGAAACAATATGCGTTTTTCAATACTATGACATCATACCTAAAGCAAGAGCCCACAAGGATGAAGTATGAAGGATATCATATGCTTAATGATGTCCTACTAGCTTACAAGGGTAAATTGTATATTTCAAACTGTGACGAGTTGAAGAGGTTCATAATGGATGGACTACACAAAAGTCCATATACTGGTCATCCTAGTTATCGAAAAATTATCACAACCACTAGGAAACTATTTTATTGGCCCAGAATGAAAAAGGACATAGTTGATTACTTCTCTAAGTGTCTAGAATGTCAGCAAGTCAAGGCAGAGTACTGACACCCACCAGGGTTGTTGCATCACCTACCAATTCTTTAATGGAAATGGGAAACCATATCCATGGATTTCATCACAGGATTACCAAGATCAACCAAATAGAATGATGCCATCATGGTAGTTTTGGAAAAACTGAGCAAGGCTTCTCACTTCATACCCATCAAGTCAACTTGCAAGGAAATATGTATTTCCAACATTTTCATGAAAGAGATATTTAGACTACATGGCATGCCTAAGGAAATTATATCTGACAGAGATACAAAATTTACTTCAAACTTTTGGAAATCTTTGTTTGTTGGTTTCGAAACAAAATTGCTCTTTAGTACAACCTATCACCCTCAAACTGATGGGTAGATATAAATGGTAAACCAAATGTTATAACACATGTTGAGGATGCATGTAATGCATCAACCCAAGAACTCGAAGGACTACCTACCTCCGGTAGAATTTTTCTACAATAATGGCTATCAAGAGTCATTAAAAATGATCCCTTTTCAATCCCTCTATGGAAGACATACAACATTCTAATCAGCTGGAACAACCCAGTAGACTATTGGAAATATTGAGAGGGGGGTGAATCAATATTTAGAGAAATTAGTATTTTTGAACTTGTACTTCAATAATATCATGTATTCAATTTATATCTAATTAGCAATGAATACTATCCAATGAAAAATGAATAATAGTATAAGAGATACACCAATACACCATGCACATTGTATAAGAAGTAATAATGTATTATTGTTCAAAGGAAGTAATGAATTCCAAAGGTAGCTACAACTTCCAAATATAAATGGAGGAATAAACCTCCAAAAGGAATATACAATCCTCCAATATCAAGAGAGGGTTTACCTCTCCATCCTCTCCCCTTCCTTCCACCCAAGAATATATGAGAGATAACAAAACTTTAAATTATCACCATCAACCAACCATCACATAGAACCTAATAATGATTCTTGAGACTTCTTCAACTTCTGAAATTCTTCACTTCTTGGAATACTATGATCCTATAGATAATATTACTCAATGTATTCTCTGAAACTCCTCCAATTTTCACTCCTTGAATCCTCCCAGAAAAGGAGTTATGGAGAAAATGGTAGACATTATTCAATTCTGGTTTATTCATGAGAGAAAACTTGTACATAATTCTTCGCGCTCAATATTTAACATCAGATTTTGAAATTCATACAAAGGAAACTAAAACCCGTACTATTTCTAATGCAATTGGTCTCACTTCATTTGGATTCTCTATGAATATGTTATGACTATTTTACCTGGAACACTTGTTTATTACTAGCTTTAGGACTAGTCAAAAACCCTATCTTCCACAGAGTGTATCTCCAAAATTTTAGTGAATGAAGAGATGATTTTTTTATCACAAGTACCTAGATATGTCTTCTCAATAGCCTCTGAATTTAACCATCTGACTCATTCGAGAAACAAATTTATAATGAAAATGGTAAGATGACCTATAAATAACATACCTTAGAACACATCACCAAAAGACTTCACCCTCACTTGAAATTCAGCCTTCTTTACTTCATATTTTCTTAGACATTCAACTTATATCTCCTTGTTCATTAATAAACTTGTGTGTGTTAAAAAATGAATGTAAAATGAGATGTATTTATACCCTTTATGTCACTTCCTTTTCACATTAGGGTCGACATGTAGTTTCTTCTTGAATTCACATTGTCATCTTCAAAAATTCATTTCTCCTCAATCATTAGGATCCACATGACGTGCCACATACCACCGGAAGTGACATGCCTTATACTATCCATCCATGGGTGTTGTATCTACATGTGTAATTTCCTTCATTTATATTTACTTTGATCAACTGTTGGGTCCAAAATCCAATGGCTAGGGTTGACATCAATGACAACAACCAATATTCCAACATAGATAGAGTTACAATCAGGCCACATATGCTAAAGGAAATGGAACAACAAGTAATTCAGATCAGAAAAACTATGAAGATAGCCCAGGATAGACAAAATAGATATGCAGACATGAAAAGGACTCCTAGAGAGTTCAAAGCAGGGGATCATGTGTATCTCTGAGTTACACCTAGGAAAATATCTTTGAGGATGGGAGCTTTTGCCAAGCTGACACCTCGGTATTGTGGACCCTTTGAAGTTTTGGATAGAGTGGGACTAGTAGCCTATTGACTAGCACTTCCTCCCACAATGAAGGAACTTAATGTTTTTTATGTTTCTTTATTAAAGAATTATGTACATGATTCTAATCATATTATTGACTGGTCTATGATTCAGGTGGAACCCGAGGGATAATTCCTACCAGAACCTCAATGCATAATAGACAGGAAGGAAACCCCACTCAGGAACATAACCATTGCACATGTCGAAGTGCAGTAGAAACACTTTGGACCAAATGAGGCTACATGGGAAATGGTGGATGCCATAAAACATGCATATCCATTTTTGTTTACTTTTGTACATACATAGCACATCGACAAGTAGAACATCGAGGATGATGTTCCTTTAAGGGGGAGGGGATTGTAATACCCCTATTTCCCCCAATTTGTAAATATAACTCTAATTGGCCAAGAGACTATGGTGGAATAAATATGTGTGAATGCTTGATTTGATGAACCTTTGTATAAAAGGGTCAATGTATGAATTTTCTATTATTAATAGAAATTGGATATGTGTTGCACAACTATTGAAAGGGAGGAGTTTTCCAAGATAGACCATGGATTCTATGAGAGATATGGTGAGGGAAATCAAGAATGGTTGAGATGACCCTCACCAAACCAATACCTACTGGGTGTAATTGCTCCACAATCCTCTAACCCATAAATGCATTACCAATCATGCTCATAGTTGGAAGGCCCTCCTCAAGAGTTAATGAGGATATGGGACAAGATACCCATCTATAAGGATTCCAGGGCTGACCATGAGTTGGGGATTCAAACCCAAGAAAAAATTTTGAGGAAGGAAAGAAAGGAAGTAATTCGGGGGATAGAGGCAAATTTGCAAGGAAACATAGTAGAGAAAACAATCTCCAGAAGAGAAGAGACCATGTTTCGACTCTGGAGTTGAGAGAAAATATGATAAGAAAGATCATTTTGGCTATAAGAATCCACGGGAAGGGTCTCGCTACAAGTTGATAAACGAGGCTGATGAGTGACTGAGGAAGTGCTCGCGCAGACCTCCTTGCTTGGTGTAGAGAAAACCAGTTTCCAATATCTTATGGGAGGAGGAGAGTAACGTTTGTCCTTAACTGTCATGGAGCAAAGAGAAATAATCTCTCTCAGAGCATCATGGTCTAGCTTGGGGGTGACCAGTGGTAAATCCATCATGAGTGGATGTGACTATGATTGGGTGGAAATAGGCACCCCTTTCAGTAGTCACTTCACATTTTCCAGTTTTGATAAGTATTTTCATACTTTGTGTAATACATTGGATGCATCGATTGAATGTATGTGTTTATGGTTAAGTTTTGTAGTCTTTGAACAATTATTAGAAATTATCATTTGTTTTTGTAAACTACTATATTTACATGGTCTTCAATTTACCTCAGTTTAGCTGCTAGAGAGTTATGGGACGTGAATCCGCAAGAGAGTCGGGGTAGGATTAACTGAAACATCTAAGTCCTGCCAATCTTTTGAGTTTACCTTAGCAGTAATGTCAAGTTCAACCTTGTGGGAGAAGGGCGTTTACTTCATAACTTCCACCCATGTAATTGAGGGATCATACCCATGGCCTTAATAGAGTCTCGACTAAGAGATGAGTGTAGCCTAGAACCTCAATATGGTCTGATATGACCCAGGTTTAGAAACCCCTCGCTAAGCTCGAAAGGAGTGAAGCTACTTTGGCTTCAGGACTTCTGGACTTATGACTCCACAAACCTCCAAAACAACTGAAGGCTGGAGTCATGAATTGATGAGGGCCATGGATCTGGGAATCCAGTGGAGACCTCTCTTGGTCATTAGATCAGACTTAGGAAGGGCTAGCATTAATTACTTCGGCGAAGTTCCACTTTGGTAGGATAGGGGTGGTCTAGTACTGAAACTCCCAAATGTCAGAGTCGCGAAGTTAATATGGACCATTGAGAATAGATGGACGCATGTCCACAAATCAATGACTATCAGGAAGTTCAGTTATTCGGTAGTATCAATGTGTATACATAGGTACGTTCAACATAGACTGCCAAATGTTTGATGTCGAATTCACAAAGTGACGTAAATCGATGATCCTTAGATCCTTCAGGATCCCTCTCAATTGTCAATCTAAGGAATCCATTGAGAACCCCTCTTAACTTCCCAACCAACCAATAATGTGTCATGGAGTGACACATGGCCCCCCCTCTTGTCCCTTATCAATCGTTGCCCATTGCACTAGAGTCGTTGGACGAGAGGTTATGTGGCAGGAGATCCTATAGTCTAGAGACTTGGTACTCTAGAGGAACTTGGCCAAGAGTCTTCAGAGTGTGAAAACTCCCAAAGTCGCAAACAGTAGAGTGAATCTCAACCGTTGAAAGGTAGAGGACATGTGGTGCTAGATTCGAGAGTCTGGAGACTTGTCTCTTCGGGGGATTCACGATGTGAGGAGTTGGTAAGCTCTGAACTTGGAGTTGTGAAGTAATGGGAGCCATGCATCTATGGATCTACGTGGACAGACCTCGACTGTGAGATTTGAAATAATTTAGAAGGTTGTATGTTTGGGGCTCACGTGGCTCACTAACTTCATCTAGGGAGATGTGAACCCACAACTAAGGTGCCACATGTCACTAAGATATGGATGATTCACAAACCCCTTATTCCTATTAGAGAATGACATGTGTCACCCCCTAATGAGACACATGTCACCCCAAGCCCTCGCCATGTGTCAATCTCTGGTTCATGCACTCCTAGCCAATGTGGTTGTTGATGTGACCGAGACTCTGGGAGTCCAAAACTTTGGGAGTTCAGAATATTTGGGGTGTAGTATAGTAGAGGGATGTTCAACATTGATCGATGATTATCGAACCCTGAAATATTCAACATCGATCATCGATTGATGAATGATGAAACATTGAAGGTTGATCGTTGATTGCCGAATTCTGAAATGTAGAATGTCGATCATTGATTTCTGAATGCAAAAACATTCCACATCGATCACCGATTGTCAAACGTCGAAATGTAGAACGTCAATCATCGATTGTCAAATGAAAAAACGTTCAACGTCGATCGCCAGCTATCAATCGCCGAATGACCAAGGACACATGAACATATTTCAGGACTTCATGGAATATGTGTGTAGTAAGAAAAGGGGTGTTCAACATCGAACACCAAAGACCCCAACTAATAACACCTGAATAACTTCAGGAGGCCGTATCTTGCAAACTAGAGGTCGGGTTTAGAGCTGGTAATAGTCTTCAGAAAGATACAGGTGAGTAGAAGAGGATGAATACCTTAGAGAGATGATTTGTGATGATTAAAGTGAGAACCATTTTGATGCCCCACCCCTAGAAAGGGTATTTAAGGGTCGGGTGTATTACACCACATTATTGATTGGAATTTGATTTAGGTAGAGCCAGAGGGATACTTTCAAGTCCAACCAGTGTGCATATTGGAAAGAAAATTCAAAATACTTTGTAGTTGAGTTATAGAGATGGTAAAATTTCAGTGGACCTACAACGGTCCCAAAGATACTAGTTGGGAGCATGAAGATGCCATGTGGGTAGAGTACCTGCAACTCTTTGAATAATTTTGAAATTTTTATTTTTTGTTTTGTATATGCACCGAGGACAGTGCCAAAATAAGGGGGAGAGGAATGTAATATCCTGGTTTTGATTCCCCATATTAAATAATGTATTATAATAATTTATGAAAGGACGAAGTGCCCAAACAATTAAAAGAGGCTGGTGTGCCAAGGAAATGTAATGTTTTGATCATTATTAATAATAAAATACATTGTTGGCTGCTATACAGACAAGGACAAGGGTTATAGGGGGCTATGACTCCATGATAGAGGGGGATTATGGGGATTAGTATTTTTATTATATTTTATTTACCCATAATTGTTTTAATTGAGAGTATTGGTTACATGAGATTCTTGGGGAAGGACATGTGGTTCTTGATTTTCAAGTAATTATATAAACCCATCTTTGGTTTGTTTGAGGGGTTCACACTCTTCATTATGTTCCTTCTCTCCATTCACTCTTTCACCCATTCATCATTCCTCATTCATTTTAATCTTTGCTTGGAAGAGAAAAACGAATTGTTGGAGATGGGCCATTGTTTTTTTGGTTGTAGTAATTGTTGGTGTATTCCAACCATGAATTGATGCATGTATTCCTGATATGCATGGGAATGTACTAACATTTTCTCACAAATATGAATCCTGGGAGTCCTAGCATGGATATTCTTGAACATATGCACTGGAACCCTGGAAGGAGGTGGAAAACCTAAGGGATTATGTGGAAAAGAAGGGGGTCCATTCTCTTGGGTTGTGTAGGTTGGAGAGAAGAAATACGGTGTACTTTTGATTGATGTGTATTGAGAAACCTATGAGAGCTTGAGTGCTAACTGGTTTGGGAAGTTGAGTGAAACCCTGGAATTGTCCTTGTGGATTCATATCCCTCGCTTGGGGGTGACATTGTTTTTGAGACTTGGAACAACAATGCCTATGGTTGGGTGGAATATCCTTGGTCTACAACCAGTTGGTGATTCATTTAATTAAAGACAAGTTATCTTTGTAATGTGCTTCTATGCTTGTATATTTTAATTTCCACTATGTATTAAATTAATATCTCTGAGATATGTGTCTTTAATATTCCTTCTTGTTGATTATTGTTGTGCATTTCATATCTTCCATTTCTTGAATGATGTAGTATGAATCTTGATGATTGCATGAGAGTCTTTCATGCTTATTTATTAATTAAATGTCATCATAAATTTGAAATTAGTTCAAAAATGAGTTTGGAAGTAGCGTGGCCAGCCTATCAGTGGCTCGGTACATTACAATTTGCCTAATATTCTCAACAATTTTTCCTTCTCACAATGCATCTGTTGCGAGGTCCTCCCTTACTCCTCCTTGTTGTCCATATACAACATCTATGGGTGAATGTGTAAAATTCCCAAGGAAAATTTCAAAAGGTGAGTTACCAATATAAGTGTGGATTGCTCTATTATAAGAGTGTTGTATGTAGATCATGTTTTCATCCTAGTTCTTTAGATGCTTATGATTTTAACCCCTCAAAAGTTTCACCAAAGTCCCGTTGACAAATTATGTTTTCCCATCTCTCTATGGATGGAATGTGTTATACCTCTTCAACTTAGTGTCAATATTCTCCCACAATGTAAGTCCAAAATTTACTAAGAAATATGGTATCCCTATCGGAGATGATGCTCCTTGGTATACCAAAGTGCACCTAGACCTATTCAAAAAACATGTTTTTTTCTTCTTGTTATTTGATGGTATTTTTAAAAGGAATGAGAATTGACATATTGTTGAACCTATCAACTACCACAAATAAATAGACATGTCCCTTCATGTTTATTGGTAAACCTCCCAAAAAATCCATGGAAATGATTCCGAAGGTCTAGTGGGTATAGGTAAGGGATGGTATAGACCTTTCTTCCTATGTATGTGCTTGTTCGTACAACAAAATATACATCCTCTAGTATATTTTGTTGCATCTTCTTTCATTTTGGGCCAGTACACATACCTCTATAAATTGGAAACTATATTCCCAACACCAAGATGTCCTGCAACCTTGGAGATGTGAGCCTCTCTTATAAGTTTCATTAGTTCTCCTTTAAGTACATAGATCTTTTCGAGCTTGTAGATTAATCCATTCTAGAAATGATAGCCAACCTTGCTATCACCTTTTGTTGATTCATCCCCCATTGGAAACTTTTACAACTAGCTATTATGGTGTGGAGTGGTGCAACTATTGTAGGAAAATCTCCATGCGTACAGGTAGATCTCCTCTTGAGAGCTAGACTCTTAACTCTTAAGACAGAAGGTGCTTAACATGGACATTGACTTCCTTTTATATCTAGATAAACTAATGTGTGAGGAGGAAGGAGAAAAGAAGTACCTTTTTACCGATGTTTGTCCCTACACAGTCCGAGTTGAGCTCCAATCTTAAACTCCTCGATAAGCCCTGTAGACAAACAAAGATACAACCAACTTCCTACTCTACTGAGATTAGCTCGAAATAGATATATCTATTAGAGACAAATTCATGTGAGATCAAACACGGACTTGAAATAAATAGGCCAAGCATATTATATTAATGAGAACAACAATGAAGAAAACTTACAACCATAGATGTGAATGTAGCAGCTTCATCAAGTTCTCCTTGTCCAAACCCTTTCTTAAATAGTCCACGCACAGAATGATGATGCTCCAAATGACATACCACTCATGAGATCATAAGTTTGGTATAATTCTCAATCTCCATTCCCCCTCCTCCATGGAAATCCCTCATTATATAAGATTTTGATACTTAACCACCATGGAGAGAATCTCTCATCAGATCCACTAAGAAAGGGATCTCTAAGATATTTAGGGAGAAAATATCTTTTAAGGATTTTGGGGAGGAAATATCTCTGAAGGATTTTAAGGAGGAAATATTTCAACCATCCATGAGATCCTCCACCTTCCCTAAAAAATACGAAACCAAATGTGAGGTGGATCCTCACACTGAATTACTTTCTTTTTTATGAATATTAATAATAATTCATCTGCACTTGATTCTCTCACTTAATCAATTTCTTGTCCATGAATATTAATAATAATTCATGTGTACTTAGTATTTCTTTGCCTTCATGTAATATATCCCTCCTCCAGATTGACTAGAGATTGTGACATAGGTTATTCCATGGTGTCAAGGTGTATGAGACACTTATACGACACTTTACGACACTTAGGGCAAGGTACTTAGGTGTGCAAATTTCATGTGTAACAGAATGCCCCCCTAAAGTGTGAGGTCAGAAGAGAGAATGATGGCCAAAAAACTTTACAAATATTTAAAGAAAAGGTGTGGACTCAAAGAACCTGGTAGAAGTTGCACACAAACATCCAACAAATATTATGACATGTTTCAAACCCAAGGTAGGCATACCTATGCTTGGGTGATAAAGACTTGCAAGATATGGCCACCATAAAATACACTGCGGATCCATAATTATATTGATAAAAGGTATAGCCACCGAGGATACAGTGTGGATCTATACTCCTATGACCTGAACTGATCATAGCCACGAACAATACATAGTGGATCTATGATATGACAATACATAGCCATGACCAATACAAAGTGGATCTATGTGATAGTATATGTGTCATTGTTCAGGAGAAACTCCGTCGCAACCTAGGCAAAGTACATATTAAAGTGATCACTCAACCTAGGGTCTTCTTATTGATCCCAATGTAGTACAAATCTAACCATGTGAATAGATGTCCTCATGTTGAACATGCAAGAAACCACTTGATTACTGGTCAATGATGTAAACCGTTAATAAGTGCAAGAGAGATCACCATTGATATCAATGATTCCCAAGGTACTCTAGTACATTCCCACGAATGTGAATGGATGAACTGAAGTCGAACATCCATGGAATCATCCGATCAGAGGTCAATGATGTAAACCCATTGTCAAATGTGAGGAGGCCTGCCATTGAGGCATGCAGGTCCCAAAGTACTAATTGTTTTCTAAGTCTAGTTTCTAGATAATGTGTTGAAGTCGACAGGAATAGACTCGTCGAAGGAGGGCCTTGATGTATCCCCCATCAATGACACGAAATGGACACAAAGATGTAATTGGTAGATCAGATGAAAATGGACTGACACAGGTATTGAGAAAAGATATTTGTGATGGCTGACTCTTGAGGCAGATACTTCCCTTGAACACTGAGGTACAACAACAGAAACATGACATGGACCAAAATATGATGATGCAGTGGATACTGTGACTTTCGTCAGGTGACCCAAAGGAGTAAGAAAAACTCAGAGGATTGGTTCAGTACAGAGGTTTAGTGAATTAATATGTGTGCAAAGACAAAGTGTCATGTTCAAGGGAGACTCTAAGAGTTACTGGTAATGTTCTCAAAAACTACTTGGCTTGCTTCTTTCAATTTTTCCCCCCATCCAGATAGACGAGTACCTCTTTTTGATTTAACAGGATCAAGGAGGGTAACACATGCTCGATATAACTCACCTTCGGTAAGTTCCTCTTCCTTTGTTTAATGAATTGGAAGAAGTAAGGGTTCATTCACATATGGGCCTGTCAATGTTTATTTAATGAGTCCAAAGATAGAAAACTTGAAGGTTTTTCATGATTATAGAGTCTAGAAAAACACTTAAAAGAGAACTCTCTCAATTCCTTTTTCATAAAGTAGTCTGATGAGACCGAAAAAGAGATAAATTGTCTCTCAACAGACGTTTTCCTCAAATACTTTAACAAGTGTGAAGAGAACAAGGTTGCTTGACAATATTTTCATGTATAGAGAGTCTGAAAAGAACCTAAAGATGACTCCAATGTTGTCCTTTTTCGTAATGTTAGTCTCGCGAGGCTGAAAAAGAGATAAATTATCACTCAAAAGATGCCCTTTCAAACCTTTTAACGAGTGGGAAAGGAAGCAAGATCACTCGACAATCTTTACATGGTTAGAGAGTCTGAAAAGAGCTTAAAGATGAATCCAGGGGGTTCCTTTTTCGTGTATCCATACAGGTCCGAAAAAGAGATAAAAGTTTACCCAGATGCATTCTCATGTATTTATGAGCATGAGAAAGAAGAAAGACTAATCTTAGTATGCCCCCAGCTTGAAAGCTAGTGGCTTAACTCCAGAATGATCATCAAAGGCTGGAGACATGCCCTCCAAGCTTCAATTCATTCACCGACTTTGAGGTTGTCACCAATTTCTCTACGAGATGAGAAAAAGGAGAAGGGTGGATGAAAATAAGGTTCAAGAGAGGTGACTATTTCATTTTTTAATGAGCTTGACACAGGAAAAGAACTATGCTCAGGGTTTTTGGTTCAATCCTCGGATTGTTGTTTCATTTTTTAACGAGCTTTCCACAGGAAAAGAAAACTATGCTCATGGACTCTATTTCATTTTTTAATGAGCTTGCCACAGAGAAGAGAAACTATGCTCGTGACTTCTTCTTGATCATGGCTTCAAAGAGAATAACTCTCTGGAAGGATACCATGTCAAGGGAAAAAACTCGGTCATGGCTTCTAGGAGATCTTCGTTGGATGGAAGATAATCACTTGGGAAGGAACACATGTCGAGGGTCGCAATAGGGGTAAGGAGATCAGGCTCCAATAACCCTACCGAAGAAATCACCATGTCCACTACTGGATCCAAATCATCGAAAGTTGAAATCATGGGAGATGATGGAAAAACAACATTAGGAGGGGAGATAGAGTGTATATCTTCCCAAATTTCTTCACGAGGGGGAAGAAAAGAAGATCGGTGATGGTTATTATCCCGAGGTAACTTTTCAATGAGAAGCATTTCCGGAATAGATTCATCAAAAGGAAAAATTGGGGAAATGTAGTCGATCGCAGATGACAAGGAACTCAACCGTGATTGCATCGAGGAACTGTTAGGTGCCAATAGATGTTGGTCATCCAATGAGGGAGAAGAAGATTGGATAGAAACGTATGATGTTTCAGCTGGACTAAGTGGCACAGTGTCAACTAGTGCATCAAATTCCAACAGACGAGGTACAATCCAAGGGTCAGATGATTCCAAAGATTGATAAGCCGTGGTCGAAATCAAATCGATGGTGGCAATGTGATGTGTAGTCGGTGGAAGTGGTTTAGGGAAGGTGCCCATGAGGCTAGAATATTTCAGTAAGCCAGCACCAACGCTTTCATATGTGATCTTGTGGTCTCCCAAGAAAGGTATATTGTTGGTAGCGGGAGTGCGAGCATCGGTCGTGCAGAAATCCAACTGATCAACAGTGACAATTTTGCCTTGATGAGGAAATTGTACACATCGAAAGACCGATGAGGTATCAATAGTCATAGCATAAAACCAACTTCTTCCAAGTAATAAGTTGTAATTGAGGGGAGCATTGACCACCTCGACATCAACGGTAATAGTTTTTCCACCCAATTGGATAGGCAGGGACTGTAAAATCCCATGGGGATGAAAACCTTTCCCATCAAAGGTGCATAACATTGTTGGGGATATGTTAAGTGTGGGTGATTTTAAACCTTTCCAACATGCTAAAGACATGACACAAGTTGAGGCTCCCTCATCCAGAATAGTTCGGTGGATTTGTTGATTGTGAACAACAACATCAACCTGGAAAGCAAGTTGGTGGGAGAGTCGAGACGCATAATTGTCCAGGTTAAACATGATATGGTTAGATGACTCAATATCAACAGCACTAAGAGAAGCCAAGAGTGTTCTACGTTGACTAGGGCAGTGCTATAGAACTTCTAATGCAGACATAACACATGGTGCTTGAGCCAAATATTCAACAATGTTGTAGTTATGGGTGGCACGTGAACTAGGATTAAAGGTAGCTTTGCAGATAGTGCTCTTAGGAGGGCATAAGATATATTCGAACAAAAGTTTCTCAATGTGAAATGGTCAAGATGGAGGAGTAACTGATGGGAGACTAACAGAAGATGGTGATGGATCCGGTAAAGTACCGGTACCATTAGTGTATTTTCCTTTGTCAGGGTTACCTGGTGTGTCGTATGTCTTAGAGAAAGTGTTAAAATTAATCCCATTAAACATATAAATATGTGCATTTGACGAGGCCTCATCATTAGGATGGCTAGAACTGCCCCCAGGAGAGGGGGTTTGAGAAACCATGTATTGTTGTTGTGGAAAAGGATAAGTAAGCACAGCGGGTTGTGACTTTCCTTGGAAAATTTTGGCCACTTCATTGCAAAGTGGACAGTATTGAGTGTAGTGATCCTCACCACAAATGATACAAGGGAATTTTAGTTTCCATTGTGTTTGCTTTTCGATAGCAGGTGTTTGAGCTTGATTTTTTGGTTGTTCATTGTTATTTTTTGATTTATTATTTGTCTTCTTCTTACCTCTGGATTGTTGTGAAGGGGCAGATTGAACTGCATTCACCTCAGAGATCTGAGTTTGGGGGGATATAGAGGAGAGTTTGAGCGAGTGGGAAGTAGATTGATTTTTGACAGAACCCATAACACCATCCGCATGAGATGAGGATGACAGTTTAGATGGATTGTTATTAGCTCAAGCAGCATTTGAAAGAAAATCATACAAAGTACCAGATTGTGAATAAACCAAATCTAGGTACTGAGCCTGAGCAATGGCTTTCTCCTCTGTGACCGCACCACCCATAGCGACATCGTGAGGGATCAAGAGTAAAATTGATTTAGTAAACCATTCCGCCAATAACATGTCAGGAATGATTGCCTTGATCATCCTTCATTGTCGCCTCCACTCATGAATATGGTCAGAGATATGCACAGAGTCAGTTTGATGAAGGGAGGTCAAGAGTTTAGTACCCGTCTCATAGTGAATAGGTAGTTGAAAGTGCGTGAAGAAAGACATGGCAAGGGAATTGAAATTATGAAAAGAAGCACATGGTAGTTCAATACACCACTTTGTTGCCGAGCCTGTAAGTGTTCGCTGGAAAAGATGCAAATGTATAGAATCATCCATGAGGGAGTTTGAGGAACACCATAGATGGAAAGTCATCACATGGTTATTTGGATCTTCGCCAGATTTTTCGTCAAATTTCAGAATATCAGAAGGAAGTTTAGCTAGAATGACTAGCCAAACCGGTGAATGAAAAATAGGATCATTAGGTAACTGAGACAAGTCTGGGAAATCCAGAGTCGCAAGGAAAGGTAGTTGTCGGTTAATTTGCGGATGATACTGGTGTGGCATAGGAACACCATTAGGACCATAAACTGGGTTAGGTGGATAGTTGTAACCAGTAGGTCCTCCTAAATATAGTTGTTGTTGGCCAAGATAAGAAGGATTCGATGATGGATGAGAAACATTTGCATAACCCAGTGGGTTCTGAAGATTATAGGCCAGGTTATTTTCTTGCCCATGAGGAGGATAAACATTTTTCCCTTGAGAATGGTAAGGAGTAGATCTCGGAGGCAAATACACATTATACCCATGAGGAGGATAAGACTGTGGTCCCGGAGAACTCCAGGTGGTGTTTGGGATGCCGCCCAGATAAGGTTGTCCGTAAGATGTTCCTGAAGGAATAGGATTTGATACTTCTCCTAGTGGGTTATGAGATGAGTGTCCCCCGATGTGGGGTTGAATAAAAGTGCCTCCTAAAGATACTCCCCAGGATTGTGAAGGGTTTCTAGCAAACAAAGGTTGCCCCCCTGCCAGCGGTGGATTAACGATCGGGGTATAACTAGCAAACAGAGGTTGCCCTCCAAGAGAAGCATGAAAAGGGGGCTATCCCCTGAGAGGGATAGGCCTTCCATGGAAAGGTATTCCTCTAGGAGGGAAAGGCTCATTAGATGGTGGTTTCCCTCCAACCGATTGTGTTTGGCCAGTAGGGGTCTACATTATCGGGTGAGAGGATGTCCCAACAAGATTGTGTGGAACATGTGGAGCTGTAGAGTAAAATCTTGTAGAAACGGGGGTAGGGATTGAAGTTTCTTGGAGATGAGTAGAGGTGATGAGTCCAACATTAGGATGGACTTGTGCTGGTGTAACAGTAGGGTTAATAACCTGATCGACTGGGTGATTCATGGTTTGACTGGATGGTCTTGTTTCACTAGGAGGGTCATGAGGATGAAAGGGTTGTCGAAAAGATTCGAAATGTTCATAGAGATCGCATCCCGATAAAGTCCTCCATATAGAACGAGCAGGTGTGGGATTGGTATCTACTGCGATGCTAGGATGAACAAGAGTCCTATACTCATCACCAAAGATTGGTTCTGTGGATCCCATTTATGTTTCGGTAAAATTTCTCTCTAGTAATCGTGGGACCTCTTCGTCTATGATGTTCCCAAGGGAGTCTAAATGAAGAAAAATTGGTTCGAGAGGGGTTATCGACATAGATGTAGTGTGAGGAATGGGATTTTAAACCGTAAACAAAGCGCCTTATGAGTTATCTAACGGAGGAGAAATAACACTTCTAGCGTTAGATTGATTTTCTACCTCTCTACGGTAGTTGTCTTCTGGAGGGTTAGGAGGTAAGGGTTGATAGCCTTCTGGAGGTAGCCCTTGCATCCTACGTGATCGGTGAAGACCTTTATCGTCTACGGGCTCAATTTTGGAGAAAAATAGAACACACTAAAAATCTAGGGCCAACTAACAAAAAGAAACAACATACGCTAATAAAATCTAGGAATCAACCAAGAAAACAAAAATTCTCTCGATGATCGTACTATTTGGTGATGAAATCCAACGTCATGTGATCAAGGTGAGAAGGGGCTAGGATATGGTGCAATAGTTACAATGGAAACCTGCCTAACAGACTTTCACCTTGGTGCAAGCTTCCATGTAGTAATTGTGGATTTACCCTCCAAGGAGCCCGAGTGAGTTTGACGAATGTCTATTCCAGGTATAATGAGACTTCCCTTCACCATCACCTTGTGTAAGTACTTAAATATTATGGCAACTAAAGACACCAATTCGTAGTGAGTCCCTGGGCGAGTACAGTCAACAGTCCGATTTGAAACGTATGGGCAGGATAACAAGTCTTAAATCAACTCAAGAGGCTCCCACACATAATCGTGGGTATACCTTCAAGTGACCCCCAATATACGATCCGACCACTACAAATAGTTGAACCATGGGGGGGATAATCTCTGTAATTTTCTCGAATGCGACCTCGTGCGTAACCCCTATGTGAGAGGGGGATCCCAGAAAACCAATGTGACAATTGGATTTGACTCTCCCTAGCTCAGGATGCTAATGTTTGTTTTGAAAACTTTGGAGAGTTGTACTCACAGCCTAATCGAAAGTGCTAACCCTAGTCTATTGTTGGTGGAAGATCCTAAAACAAAAAATGTTCTAGATAATTTTTAATTAGCATTCGTTTTACAGTTGTTCTTTACTCAAAGGGTGTATGGAAGTGAAACTGATGGAATGATGACTCAATTCCCAAAAATATGTATAAAATATGATAAACAATCGTTTCTTTTCAATGAATGCCTATTTAAGGGAAAGAGAAAGAGTCGTTTTCACTATCAAACACTAATATGGAATGTCCTCAATCATTTTGTTCTCAATCAAATTCAATGTAATGCTAAAACATTTCAGAAATGCCTTCTAATATGCAAACCAATCACTAAGATGTATCTTTGTTGTTTGTATGCGAATGATGATTAATTCAATTCAAAACTTCTCCTACTAACTACCCTTTCAGATCAAGGAGATTCAGACAAGTATAAGCAGATTTCGAATAAACGACACACCCTCTTGCTATGATTGAAACAAGAAGAAAAAAGAAAACAAAAGATAACAAAGAAAATCAAACAATTCACACAAAAGAGAGATGTTTAAGAACAATGACCTCAAAGAACCAAATGAGATGAATCACAGATTTTTGATGCCCTTCACTAGAGTTCCCGCTCAGTCGGATAAGAGAGAAGAAAGTAGTGGATTGATTCCAAGTCCTCAACAGTAGAAAAACTCAAAATAAAGAAGAAGGTCACAAAATATGAACAACAAAGTCCTTATTTCTCAGAAAGCAGAGTGTCAAAGGTCAATAGGAAGAAGCATTGAAGCACAAAGAAGCTGAGCAAAGGAAAAACAGAGATTGGATTTCAGAAAATACAATTCTAGAAGGGTTTTTTTGCAAAGAAAGGTTGGCGCTCTAGTGTAAGGGGCACCAGAGCATTATAACGCTCTGTCTAAGACCTTCAGGGAGCATTG
>ML812223.1:56591-81255 GCA_009831015.1 Picea engelmannii
ATGAGATCATAAGTTTGGTATAATTCTCAATCTCCATTCCCCCTCCTCCATGGAAATCCCTCATTATATAAGATTTGGAGACTTAACCACCATGGAGAGAATCTCTCATCAGATCCACTAAGAAAGGGATCTCTAAGATATTTTGGGAGAAAATATCTCTTAAGGATTTTGGGGAGGAAATATCTCTCAAGGATTTTAAGGAGGAAATATTTCAACCATCCATGAGATCCTCCACCCTCCCTAAAAGATAGGAAACCAAATATGAGGTGGATCCTCACACTTAATTACTTTMTTTTTCATGAATATTAATAATAATTCATGTGCACTTGATTCTCTCACTTAATCAATTTCTTTTCCATGAATATTAATAATAATTCATGTGTACTTAGTATTTCTTTGCCTTCATGTAATATATCCCTCCTCCACATTGACTAGGGATTGTGACATAGGTTATTCCATGGTGTAAAGGTGTATGCGACACTTATACGACACTTTACGACACTTAGGGCGAGGTACCTAGGTGTGCAAATTTCATGTGTAACAACAACTACTATTGAAAATGAAGATATGAACTTCTACAAGTACTGTGTTTCCAAAAAAAAATCCTAACTTAAGAGATATTTGTAGGAACTAGCCATTTCATGATGGCCTCCATCTTTGCGGGATCTATCTTGATCTCCCCTCAATCAATCACATATCTCGAATACACTAAAGACTACTGATTAAACTCACATTTCTTGAGGTTATCTAACCACTGGTGCTTTTTTAGAGTCTCTAACACCTACATGAGATGTGAGATGTTCTCCTCCTAGGTATCACTATAAACCAATATATTATCCAAATATATTATAAAGAATGAATCTAGATATGGGCATAGCACATCATTCATCAGTCTCATAAATGTAGCTATAACATTACATAAACCAAATGGAATGACAAACCATTCATAAAAATATTTCCTTGTCTTGAAGGCAGTCTTCTATGTGTCATGTTCATTGAAACGTACTTGGTGGTATCCCTATTTGATATCCAACTTGGTGAAATATTTTGCATGTTGCAACTGATCTAACAAATCATCAATCTTGGGTAGAGGGTATCAATTTTTTAGTGTAATATTTTTCAATGCTTGATAGTCGATACAAATTTGCCAAGTTCCATCCTTCTTTGGTACAATTAAGATAGGTGACCCACAAGGTGAGGTTCTTGGTCGAATCACACCCTGCTACAATTGCTTCTTCACTTCATTTTCTTCCATAATGGACTATCTATACAACTCGCTATTTGGCAATGGGGAGTATGGAAATAATTGTATTTTGTGCTCGACTTCCACCTTAGGTGGTATCCATTTAGTATCTTGGAACACTCCTATGTATTCCTATAGAAACTCCTCCAAGTGATGTTTCTTTTCTTTAGTACACCCCTCCAAGGATGTCTTTAATCTTATCGACTCATCCTTATTTTTTTTCTCTTAAGAAAAGTAAAACATATTTCTTACTGGAACTAATCAATTTCTTGGCTTGGTTGGAATTTGTTGGTGATATATTTGACTTATATTTATGCACATTGATGATGTATGACTTCCCATCCTTGATTAATCGATACAGGTTGAATCTCCACATGAAGATTTAATCCCTCGTGTACATGTAGGGGATTCCTAACACTACTCTGCATACATCAAGGGGTACCATGTCCAATTCCACTTCATCAATAAAATCAACATTTACATAAAATTTAATCTTGCATTGTTTTGTTACCTTGATTTATGCATCCTTGTTTACCCAACCCAATGGATATGAGCCAAAATGATCACGAACTTCCAATCCAAGATTGTTGACCATATCTGTTGCTATGATATTAGCATGTGAACTAGAGTCGAACATAACATCTATCTTGGTCTTCTTGACCTAAATATTCATGTGGAAAAGCTTGTTCATCTCCTTCTCTTCCTAGTGATAAATACTACTCAAATTCACCTCCTTATACACTAATGTGAAAAAATATTCTCATACACATCAAGGTTGCTTTCAACTTAATTACTTGAATCCATGGCTAGAAGATTCTTTTTCTTTGCTTCCTTCTTGCGGTTCTTTGGATTCAATTATGGATGTAGTTTCCAACACTTTTCCTTAGTGTGACCATCAATATTGCAATGGTTGTTGGGATCCTTGCACTGATGTGCAGTGGCTATCATCAGCTTGTCCTTGCCCCCTTCCCACTTCTTCTTCCCTTCCTTGGAAGCTTCTTGGTGCTCTTTCTTCTTGAAACTGTTTGGATTCCTTTTCTTGTGGATTATGTTTTCTAGATACTATGATTGTACACATAAATCATCCATTATCCTTGGATTGAAAAGCATCACATGATTTCATAGATGGCTATGTAGACCACCCAAATACTTGAGGAATACATTTGGGTTCTTGGGAGAGATACCCAACATGATGGCCACCTTTCTAAACTCAATGGTGTACTCCCATACAATCTACCCTTGTATATTCCTGAAGTAGTGCTACCTATTCATTGGTCCTATACATACGTGATATGATATAATTGGGACATGATGAGGATTTTGAGGTCCTCCCACCTAGTTACTAATAGATCACCCTCCAACCTAAGTTTTTTCATATGGATTTCCCACCAGGCTAAAGCACGACCCTCTGACTTTAGCCTAGAAAATGATATGTTTTGTTCTTCATATATATGGTGAACACAGAAATAGAGATCTAGCTGTTGAAACCAATGATTCAACTTTAATGCATTGATCTCACCATGGTATGGATTTATGTCCACTTTAACTTCAATATTGAATATGGACTGTGAAGGGTTTATGGCACTCGAACTTGGATTCTTCTTCTTAGGTTATTTTCATGACACCTTTTTTGGGTCTTTGTTATCTCCCAATTTCTCGTCTAATATGATCTTTGAGTTCAAGCCTCCAAATTCTTCGAACAATCCAATCTTGCTTGCTAGAGACACCATGATGAGGGATATATTGCAAGATATATCAGCTAATTTCTCTTCCAACCTCGTAAATCTCTCCTCTACTAGATATTGAGGGTTATTATGAATAGACTTGTCGACCATGGATAGGTTTCTGCAAATTTCTTCTTAAATAGATTCCTTGATCCCTACAAATTTTCACAAATTCCGTAAGAAAACCTACTATGATACCAATATAATTTGTAAATTTTCATGGATATTCCACTGGATAGTTCTTCACAACAAATCTAATAAAATATTGAAATCTTTACTATGGAGGTTGATTTCCTTTAGATCTCAAATTCTTTTATTGCTAGTTTTCTACTTAAAATGTATAGAATAGTTCAAATGCAAAAAAAAAAAGAACAAAAATAAACATAGACACATACCATCCACAAATAAACACAAGATATAATCTAGGAAACCCAATACAGAAGAAAACACAACTAGAAAGTGAGGTTGCTCTACTCTCTTTTCTTCAAATGAAAGTACAAATAAAGAGGAACTCTTTGTGGAGTTGTCTTTGTCACTGTGGCCTGTATGGCTTCTACATAATCTCTCCTTCTTTTTTATGCTAAAAAAATACCACTCTCAATTGTTATGCTAAGCTATGGCATTGTAAAATAAGTTTACATTGCCAAATTTTTCCAAATTTCCCAAAATTAGTTTAAACTCATGTATTTTCTACCATCTCAAGATTCTAATCAAATAAGAATACTCAATTTATATATGTCTTCGACATTAAATAAAAGTTCCTAATATACCATACTTTGTTTTTTTCCAATATGAATATTTTTCCAAAACCCTAACTCACCTTGTTAAGAAGACTTGTTTTCCTTGATGGTTTGACTTTTCAAAGATCTGATTTGGCCTCCTTTTATGTGTTGGCATGGTTCCTAGTTTTGTCATCCATAGTTCTTTTATATTCTTTCCAAACCTAGGTTTCAAATATTTACATGAGAAATAAAGTCTAAGACTAATAGCGTGTAAGTATAATAATCCTGCCAAAGAAAAAAGCCTTGAATAAGATCATTGTTGCTAAATATGAATTAGTGGAAACTCCAACTCAACATTCTTTGGTATTCTTAGCAAATAAATACTATTTTATTGGGAAAAAGAAAGATGTGCATGACATTTCCATATTTTGAAGGTCGAGATTCAATGGCTCATGAAATAGGAAATCCAACGGTTCCTATTAAATTGTGCCCCCCATGCTCG
Organism: Picea engelmannii; assembly: GCA_009831015.1. Classification (NCBI taxonomy): domain Eukaryota; kingdom Viridiplantae; phylum Streptophyta; class Pinopsida; order Pinales; family Pinaceae; genus Picea; species Picea engelmannii. The sequence goes on from ML812223.1 coordinate 60,783, forward strand.
ATGGTTAATGAAAGGAGGGGTGGTCGCAAAAATTAACCATGGTTTAGCCAAAGAGTACGTGGCAGAAACACAACAATTGTTGCCCCCTCGTCCGTCGTTTTCAAAACCACAAAGGACCCCTGCACAATGTATAGAATGTTGACCCATGGCAGGTCTCTAGGCAGTGAATTTCAAGCATAGTTTCTACGAAAACGAAGATGAATTTCAGAAATCCGAAACATGGGTTTTTTGCAGGATGACCCGAATTCAGTTTCAAGTGGGAATTCAATACATTTGGAGGTAATAGCTTTATCTAGTTATGATGAAGAGTTTGTGTGGGATCCTTGGGGATTATTTCCTCGCCCGTGGATACCTAATGCATAGTATTTGCAAGGAAGTAAATTTTCCAAAGCAATAAATTGTTTTCGCCTTCTCGGACAAGTTATGGAAAAAGTTCTTTAAGATGGGAAGATTTTAGATTTTCTTCTTTCAATAGATTTTTATAAATTGGTCTTTATGCATGAGATTGATTTATTTGATTTCCATTCCTTTGACCGAGATATTAGAACAACTTTTCAAGAAATGGATGGCTTTGTTCGTAGAAAGAAGTTCTTGGGATCGTTAAATGATGATAACGGGAAGGCGTTATCTGATTTACTATTTCACAATTGCGAGAATTGACGATTCTTGTCTTGATTTTATACTTCCTGGTAAAATCATTATTGATAACAATTAGAAAGGAACAAAATTATGTTTCATATTGATAACTTGGAAGAATATATTTCTTTAGTTGTAGATACAATTGTTCAAACAAGAATCAAACCTTAAATGTGAAGCAAATATGGGTTGGTGTCATTTCTTATCAAGCACGATCCAACGTATAAAAGCTCATTCATTCTCACCATAATTGTAAGTTTTACAATTAATAGAGTACATTAGCAAAGAGAATCGAGCTCATAGACAAGTGGCAGCAATTGAGACTTAATAATAACAACGTAATTTTTTTTTTTTTTTATAGAAATGGGACAACACATAGAGTTGAGTTGAGGTGTCAGGAGCTCCAAAATCTTCTTCAACCATAATTCTATTTGAAAGAATTAGATTCAATTTTTTAGGCAACAGTTGATCATGTAAAAGATAATAAAAGAAACAATTGAAGACTAAAACGAGAGAGGTTAGGAATGAGGTTGGAAGGAAGATTGTGTCTTGAGGTTGGAAGGAAGATTGTGTCTTTTGTATTGATCCCATAGGGAAATAGCAATTTTCTCTCGCATGATGGATTAATTCAAGGATTCATGGCTCATTCTCAACAGAACCTTGTTTTTTTTTTTTCATTTTCTGTATTAATATTTCTTATATTATCATCTTTGTTCTTCTTAGTAAACCTATAAATTTGCAGTTAGATTATTTGGTGTCATAAGTGTATCAATTTGTTAATACAACAACTCATACAATTTTAAAAGGAATCATCAAAGATTACATATTTCCATGTATTATACCCATGTATTTATTACTAAGCCTTGTGAGACAGGGATGAAGTATGAATTTCTATTTCATACAATATCTATCATAACCCAGATATATTTTGTTCCTTTACAAGTTACCTATCAGGTGTTATATTGTTGAATTCATATATTGTGCTCAATTTATACACTTGCATTCTATCTTTGTTGGATTCATTGTCTAATGCCCAGTAAAACCACCCTTCTTAATCTCAGTTTGGTAGAGACTTCYTCACTGACTGTTACATTTGAGATTCATTGTGTTTTATCCTTTCCTCTACCTATCATTTTTAGCCAGTGCGCTTTGTTGGTTGAGACTCCATGCCTAATGGATTAGGACTATGATATGAGGGATTTACAAACCTTTATTCCAATCAACTTCCATTTAATGCTTAAGCCCTGTTTACCCTATTTACCATAAAATATGGTACCTATGCTTAGTTATTAGAACTATTGCTTAGTGATAGTGGACAACAAGTGTTCTTAAATCATATGAGAGAGCCTTCTCTGGTCCAAGAGCCAGCTTGTGGCCTAAAGTTGGTTTAAATATGTCTTGGCATGGTTTCTAAATAGTCAGAAACAATCTTAGGTTACAACACTATTTTTGGTATTGTTGTTGTGGACGAAGGTTCAAGAATATTTTGCTAGGGGTTTTATCAAAATCATATCTGGTTCTTGAAGATGATCGAGGATCAGACACAAGTTGTGTGGTTGTTCATTTGGCAACTCCACTGTGATTCCACTGGCGAATCCATTGTGGTTCCAATCATAATTTTTCATTGGGAAGATAACCATGTTGATAAAGAGATGAAAAACTGTTTCAAAAAAATTAGGTACCAAATGACAAGTTTCTTTCAAGAGATTTTAGATCTGTTTTTTAGTCCTTTGTTTCTCTTTCTTACACAATTGGAAAGTATTTCCTGCTATATTTTTCATTTATATAATCATAAGTTCAACCTCATATGATATCTTAGAAAAATAAACCCTCACTTATTCTTATATTACTCAAGTAGATAAGCCTTCATTATTTTTGACCTCTGAAAGTAATGATTAACATTTTGCATTAGTATCTTTTGAAAGAATTATTGATAAAAAAGTACAAATCCCTATTATTCCATAGCATGATCACTCCTGTAAGCTAGTTGAGGATGATATTAATAAGCCAACTCCTTCAGTCATTAATATACCTTGTGACCATCCTGTAAAGATTCATCCATTGGATTTAAATAGATATAAACCTCTCAAGCTTCCATCTGTCCTTCATGATTTACCTCGTAAAATTTTCAAATATCTTCCTAAATTCAATGGAGAAGATGGCATTTCAACAAAAAAACACATGGAAAGCTTTGAACATTTCACAAATTGCTTAGATATTCAACATGAGGATGTATTTATCAGGATGTTCACCCAGTCTTTAGAAGGGGAAGTCAAAAGATGGTTCATAAATTTGGAAGTTGATTCCATCAGTTCTTGGACTTATTTCTATGACCTTTTTTTTGCACAGTTGGGATGAAACAAAATCTCATCATCAATACCTATTTTACTTTTATGCTATAAGAAGAAGAAATGATGAAATTGTTACAAAATTTAATAGAAGATTTGAAAATACTTATCATAATTTTCCAGTTGATATTTGACCTTCTGAAGCTGCTACCAAAGTGTATTATGCAATAGAACATCATCCAGATTTGGCCTTTTATCTCAGAGAAAGGAAGTCTTCAACTTTGCAATAGATGTTTACAGATGCCAAGGAGTAGAGAGAAGAATATAAACAAGACAAATTAGACATGCATATTTCAGTTCAACAATATATGAATGACTGAGAAACTAATTTTTGCATAAATTTATTAAGTGATTTTCATAGTGAGGAGAACGAATTTACTAATTATGAATCTGAATGAAATAGCTGCTATGAACATATTCACGAAAATTTTCAAGAAGATCAAGGATAGATTTCCTTATCCTTATATTTATAAAACTTAAATAGACATCATCCCATATATGATAGATATGATTTAGAGTCAAATTTTTATATTGAGTATGAGAAAATTTCCAAAGAACCATATTTAGATTTTTTTTTATGATTATCCAGCGTATGATATATGTGATGATTTGAATGAAGAATTTCAGATAGATGCATTGTTATCCATTGAGTATGAAAATATAAAGCTTGTCAATAATGAAAAAGAATCATGAATTGAACAGTTCACTTTGATCAAGAAAGCAGATGGAATGTAGAAGCATGACAATTATGGGAACAAAGTAGAATTAATTATTCACACTTTTGAGGACCCAATAGAAACATGTATGGTTGTTTCAAAAAGTGTGTTGTTGACCTCTTATTTATATGATAATCTTGTTGACCTGAGTTCTTATAAATATTTTTCTTCCCAAGAAGAATGTCAACAGATTCAAGAAGATTTTTCTTCCCTTGAATTTTATGAAAACTAAGATATTCGACAGTTGTTTCAAGGAGAAAAAGAGGACCACTTCCATAAAATTTTTATGAATAAAACATAGATCATACTAGAGCAGTGCAACCATTTTTATAAGGATGATACATTTACTGAAGAACAAGAGAAAGTCTTTTACATTTTTCATGATCATGTAGCATCTTATTTGGAGGTCTTCGTCAACAAAAACTTTGCAACATTTATCCATTGTGATTATAAATCCCAATATCATGTTTAATTGTAGTTCTACAGATTTATGTTAACTTTAATGGCCAAAATTCTCCTTGGATTGCGGTCATTCAATTTATTTCTTTTATGGTTGCATTGGAAGTATGTTTATACATGACCAAGTTAAGATTATTTGGTTAAAATAGGGTGTGATTGAATAAGCTCTTCAATGGAAAATCTATTTTTCAGTTTATGTTTTGCAGTCAAGGAATTTTCAATTCAACATTAAATTAGTTTCTTCAGTTCACAATTTACAGTCAAGTTTTGATTTCAATTTTAAGTTTGTGTTCAGTTTGTATAAAATTTGTTTCAGCTGAGAATGAGAAGAGTTTCAGAGTAGGTATAGGTTCATGCATTTATATGTTGCAGAGATGGACATAGACAAGTTTTCAAGAAATCACATGAAGGAACATGGTCTGCATGTTCTTCAGTGTCTCGGAAGATGACACTATCCCTAATTGGAGACTAATGTTGTAACATAAGTTTACATTGCCAATTTTTTTCTAAATTTCACAAAAAGTTGCTTAAAACTACCTATTTTATGCCATCTCAAGATTCTAATCAAATAAGAATACTCAATTTATCTTTGTCTTTGAAATTAAATATAGGTTCCTAATCCACCACATACTTTGTTTTTAGCCAATATGGATCTTTTTCCAAAACCCTAACTCACCTTGTTAAGAAGACTTGATTTCCTTGATGGTTTGAATTTTCAAAGATCTGATTTGGCCTCCTTTTATGTGTTGGCACGGTTCCTGGTTTTGTCATCCATAATTATTTTCCATTTTTTCCAAGCCTAGGTTCGACCTTGTCAAATATTGACATGAGAAATATAGTCTAAATCTTGAGTTGACTAATTGGATGTAAGTATAATAATCCTTCCAAAGAAAAAAGACTTGAATAACATCATTGTTGCTAATATGAATTAGTGGAAACTCTAGTTCAACATTATTTGGTATAGTTAGCAAGTATATAATATTTTGTTGGAAAAAAGAAATATGTGGAGACCGTTTCCATATTTTGAAGGTGGAGATTCAATGGCTCATGAAATCGGAAATCCAATGGCTTCTATTAAATCCCCTCCCCCCCCCCCCCATTCTCAATGGTTAATGAAAGGAGGGGTGGTTTCAAAACGTAACCATAGTTTATCCAAAAAGTACATGGAAGAAACAAAACAATTTCTTCCTCGGTGGTTTTCAAAACCACAAAGGACCGCCACAATGTATAAAATGTCCATGCATGGTAGGTCTCTAGGTAGTGAATTTCAGGCACAGTTTCTGGGAAAATGAAGATGAATTTAAAAAATACAAAACATGTTTTTTTTGCAGGACAACCTGAATTCAGTGTCACTTGGGAAACATTCAAAAATAGATAATGGTTTAAGAGATTTGGTTGTTTTCCTAAAGACAAATTTTCCAAATTTTGTGAATGGTCGGATTGGAAAAATGCTCAGCAAATGGAACAATATTCAATACATTTGGAGGTGATATATTTATCTAGCTATGATGAAGATTTTGTGTAGGATCCTCAGGGGTTATTTCCTCACCCATTTCTACCTAATGTTGATTCTTTGCAGGGAAGTAAATTTTCCAAAGCAATAAATTATTTCTTCCTTCTCAGACAAGTTATGGAAAAAGTTCTTCAAGATGGGTAGATTCTAGATTTACTTTTTCCAATAGCTTTTTATAAATCAATATTTATGGAGGATCTTGATTTATTTGATATCCAATCCTTTGACCAAGAAATTAGAGCAAATTTTAAAGAAAATGACTCCTTTGTTCATAGAAAGAAGTTCCTAGGATCATTGGATGATGATAATGGGAAGTCATTATCTAATTTACTATTTCACAATTGCGAAATTGATGATTCTTGTCTTGATTTTACACATCCTAACTACCTCTATTATGTTCTCAAATTAGAAGGGAACAACATTATGGTTCATATTGATAGCTTGGAACAATGTATTTCTTTAGTTGTAGATGCAACTGTCAAAACATGAATCAAACCTTATATGTGAAGCAAATCCGAGTTGGCGTCATTTCTTATCGACCACGATCCAAGGTATAATATCACATTCATTCTCACCATAATTTTAATTTTTACAATTAATAGAGTACAATAGAAAATATGGTCCATGTCATGGACAAGTGGCAACAATTGAGATTTAATAATAGCAACAAAATCCTATTTTTTAGAGAAATGGGACATCGCATGGAGTTGAGGTGTCAGGATCTCCAAAATCTTCTTCAACCATAATTTTTTTTGAAAGAATCAGATTCAATTTTCCAGGAAACAGTTGAGCATGTGAAAGATAATAAAAGCAACAACTCAAGACTAAAAAGAGAGAGGTTAGGAATTAGGTTAGCATGAAGACTGTGTCTTTTGTATTAATCCCATAGGACAATTGTAATTTTCTCTGGCATGATGGATTAATTCAAGGATTCGTGGCACATTCTCAGTAGAGCCTTCTGTTTTCTTTCATTTTCTGTATTAATCTTTCTTATATTATCATCTATGTTCTTCTTAGTAAGATTGCAAATTTACAATTAGATTATCTCGTGTCATAAGTGTATCAATTTGGTAAGAAAACCACTGATACAATTATAAAAGGAATCATCAAAGATTACATATTTCCATGTATTGGACCCGTATCTTTATTAATAAGCCTTGTGAGACAGAGATGAAGTGTGCATTTCTATTTCATACAATATCTATCATAACCTAGATATATTTTGTTGCTTTATAGGTTACCTAGCAGGTGTTATATTGTTGAATTTATATATTGTGCTCAGTATATACACTTGCATGTTGTCTTTGCTGGATTCATTGTCTAATTCCCAGTAAAACCACCCTTCCTCATCTCTGTTTGGTAGATATTTTTTCACTCATTGTTACATATGATATTCATTGTGTTTTCTCCTTTCCTCTACCTATCATTTTCAGCTAGTGCCATTTGTTGGTTGAGACTCCATGCCCAATGTATTAGGCCTATGATATGAGGGGTTTATAAAAATTTATTCTAGTCAACTGGAATTTAAATATTAAGCCTTGTCCACCCCATTTTACCTTGTTTGCCATCAAATTTGGTACCTATGCTTAATTGTTAGAACTATTGCTTTGTGACAGTGTGCAACGAGTGTTCTTAAATCATATGAGAGAGCCCTCTTTGGTCCAAGAGAAATCTTGTGGCATAAAGTTGGTTTAAATATGTGTTGGCATGGTTTCTAAACATCCCAAAACCATATCAAGTTACAACATATGGAACACGATACAATGAAAAATAATGGAACCCCCCTCTCCTCCTAGTGGCCCAATATCTAACATAGGTCGATATCCATCTAGGGGTATGGTTTTGAATTTTTTAAACCTCAATTTTGATAAGGTTTTGGACCTTCTAGAATCTTCTTGAAAGTCCACAGTGCCTAGCCCCATATGCATGAGTAATGGGGGATGACATGTCATCCTCTCATGTAACCTGGTGGTCAACATGTATGTGAACTTAAGGGAGACACAAATTTTGAATATAAGCTCTAATTGATGTGATTGTTGCACAGTTGGAAATATTGCAATGTGTAGAATAACGTCACGAGGTCCAAGCTACTTTTGAATATTTTTTAACCCAAAACAATTACATTTTATTCCCTAAAATGGCTCTGAAAGGTTTCAAACCATAATTTTCCAAACTGGGACATGTCATCAAAATGACCCTGCAAGATGATTCCCCATTTTTCTCCACTTTGAAAGCACCAAGATAGATGGAAAATAATATAATGATCCAATCTGGATCACAAAGAAATAATTTTTTGTAGTTTTTTCAATGGAAGAAATTGTGGGAAACCCTTCGAGTAATTCACCGCATTTTGTGGATGGTAAATAAAGTAAATCGTCAACCTTGATGGTCATGTTTGGCTCTATACCAATTGAGCTATCCCTCGAGGCTTGAATAATTTCTTGTGGTTGTATATTTCATTAACAAGTTTATACACTATGTCATTGGATATCTAGTCTTTGTGAATATAAATTGTTAATCCATAAATTAATTGATGAATGAAATTGATATGAATGGTAGGATAATTAGATGGTTTTTACTTATGCAAGAATTTGATCTAAAAATCCTTGACAAACCTAGAAAATAGATGTTGTTGCATATGTTTTATCAAGACTAAAAAATAATGCAAATAAGGAAGTTGTAGATGACAATTTTCTTGATGAGCATGTCCTTGCAATATCAATAGAACATCCCTACATTCCTGACATATCCAACTACTTAGCTACAAGGAGGTTTCCTAAACACTTATCCTATAGAGAACATTGCAAAATTATCAAGAAAATGCCACCCATACTTGGATCAAGGGCTATTTATTCAATTTTTGGCCAGACTAGATCCTGAGAAGATGTGTAAAATAAGATGAAATGTATGACATCCTTTATGCATGTCATGATGAGTGTTATGATAGTCATTATGCTACAAACAAAACAACTTACAAAATATCGAAAGAAAGGTGTTATTGGCCTACTCTACATAGAGATGTCGAGAAATATGTATCTCATTGTAATGAGTGCCAAAGGATGGGAAAACCTACCAAGAGGGATGAAATTCCATTGTATCCCAAGGTCTCATTGAAACCTTTTTACAAATGGGGCCTAGACTTTGTAAGTCCCATTGACCGTCCTTCAAACCAAAATAATCATATCCCAATGTGTAATAATTATTTGACAAAATGGATAGAGGTAAAGGTAATGAATAATACAACTAAAGAGACTGTAGCACAATTCCTACATGAAAAAATATTTTGTAGGATTAGAGTCCCAAGAGAGATAGTCATAGACCAAGGCCCCCAGTTCACCTCAAATCGCATTGAACACCTCATCCAATTGAATAGGATACACCCAAAACTTGAACCTTGGAGGATATCATCTTATTTAAGGTAAGCTAATATGGCATTCTTCAAGATAAGATTGCATGTGTTTATTTTCATTTCTTAGTTATTTTTTAATTTCATTTTTTATTTTTATTTAGAATTTTGTGATATGAGTTTTAGTTTTGAAGGTTTTTTGTTGGAGGTTTAGCTGGTAGCTTAGATTAGAAATTCCTTGGGTTCCTTTACATAAAGAAGTTATGATGGTGTTCTAGATGCAAACAAGTTGTATCAGGGAGTCTCTACACCTTAACCTTGTTTTCATTCAACGTCTTGTTCTTTGGTTTCTTAAAAAAGCTTATTGTAATTCTATACTATAATCAATAATAGATGATTGGTAAAGCTTTTAAATTAAGTTTTAACTTTGGGGGAAAGATATTTGCAAAGCATGTGACATCTTGTTGTGATTTTATCTTTTGCTCATAACTGCTCCTTCTTAATTTTAGGATTTCCTTTTGAATAAAAGCTCGATCTATTCCATACAATGCAAGACATAATCAATATTTATCTCAACATAAATGGAACACTCCTTTTAAATTTACACTATTTTTCTTACATTGAGATATCTTTTCTAATTTTTGTCTTGTTTGAGTTTGCAGATATTGATTTGTGGTTTGATCTCATTTTTTTCTTCTAGTATAGATTTGGTTTGATCTCACGGTTGTGTAGTCTTATGTTTTCTTGTTTTGATTTTTTATTTGAATTTTTTTTTTGGCATCTCCAAGGTTTGTTTGAGGGTAATATTTTGATTACTGATAACAATCCGAGACATTTTGTGTACTATATATCTCTTTTTTATGCATAACATAGAATCATGTTTAGATTCCATGAAAATAGAAAATTATATCAACACTTTTATATCAAGATAACAAGTCCTTCTATGATTAACTCATTCTTATCAAGAATGATTACCTAAGGAAAATACTTTGTAGAAAGGTCTTAACAGAGTTTAATCCCATTTCACTTAAATGAATTACATGGGAATGGAAAATCTTAAGATGGAAGGCTTAATTTACTACATGAGGTTCAATATTTCAAAGTAACTTTCAAATATCACCCGATTTCCTATTTTCCATTGCAAAAAATGTAATCTCAAATATATTTATCAAAAGGCGACCAATAAATTCAATACATAGGAATTTGTGGGAAGTGTATACAAACCCACTAGGGCTATGGATGTTCACTAGAAGTGGGGCAATGTATGCATGATATTAAAGCAACTTCATCGAGGTACTGAATAGGCCTACTGGAAGCAAAGCAATGCTAGGTAACAAAAAGATGAGTTGAATTGATTGCACCCATGGTAAATAAACTTTTCTATGTAGTCAAATCAAAATCCTATTTCCTCAATCTTAAATTAACTAAATCGTGTTCCCTCTGACAAGGCCGAGTGAATGAGTATGAGTACATATGTAATTTTTATTATCGTGAATGAGTATGAGTACATATGTAATTTTTATTATCTTTTAAAATTAGTCATAAAGGAGTTATCATTGATAATGAAATTGATAGATTTTTATTTTTATTTTTTATTTTTTATCTGTAATCTAATGTTATTTCTTACCTTGTAAAAAAAGATAACTAGTTCTCCTAGCATGTCGCAAATTGTTGTGGCAAACAAAACCCCCCCACATTTTCTTTTGAATGATAAAATTTGAGTCCCTTTTTTTATTTTGGTAAATATTTTGTTGTTATGATTTTTTTACTGGACATTAATGTTTTAATGTGCTAAGTATTGTGGGTGATTTTAACTTTATTTCTTCTTATTTATATTGATTATTTTTCTTCTAATTTTATGATTTCCAACATGAAATTCAAAACATATTTTCGAAGAATTCCGTTATGTCTTTCAATAACTAGCATATTGGTTTCATATCATGTTCTTAGTTTCAGGTTTTTTCTGAATGAAAATTGCTGCTATTATCATGATTTCAGAGTGGAACTCAAAAATTTATTTACTATTATTCTCATCCACTTGTTCTTGTTTTCTTAATCTTATTATAAATCTCTTGTTGATATTCTATGATCTAATTTTGAACATGAGCTACAAAATTGGGTTTTAATGAATACATCTTATATAACTTAATCTTGTCTTAGTTTAGATGATCATAATCCTTATCACACATTAAAACTATAAAGAATAGTTGAATTTATTACATGTAATTAAATATTCATAATATACTTTAGTGTTAGAAGCTTAGTCATGTCATGAGTCTTGAGTTATTAATATTATTGTTTGGCTATTATGAAAATAACTTTGTAATTAAAAAGTTTTGATAATTATTTTAAAGACCAGACTCACAATCTGATTCCTATTATCTCAATGTCTTGACTTACCATTTCATAAACTGATGAATAATAATTATTACAACTTTGGGTATGGGGTGATGTACCATTTGATTTTAATTTTCTTAATGATCATTACAAGTGGCAAGGCTCCTCAAAACCAGAAATAGTCTTGTGGCATATTGCATTCGTTAACACCTGGTCTACATATCGATGAATATTTTCATTTACTATCTCATCCATTAAACTCGATATTATTTGCTTAGGATTGAAGAGATAGGTTCAAAGTACGATGCAATTAGTGTTCCTTGGGGTTTTCAAATTATTGGGTTCTATTTGTTTATGTTTCTAGGTCTCAATTATCTTCTTTGCATTCTCATTTCTGCTCTGCTTATGCTTGAAGCTTAACCTGTGTCAAACATACTCTGTTTTCATGGTGCCAGTTGTAAAGATTGAGCCCGTTGAGGTTGATATTCTCTAAGTTTATAAAGAATATGCATCCTTGTTTCCAAAGGTCAGGTGGTTTGGGTCTTTTCGAGGGTATAAGCTTGGTTGTTGCTAAAGATTTTGTTGAATGAGGCTTTCTTACTTTGCTCTGTTTCATTACCTTTCCATGATATTTTCAGCCTCCTAAGTGATATGCTCATGCACATTGAATTTTTTCGGATTATCTACAACATGTGGCCACTATCGATAGTCCGCACAGTTGAGTCTTAATCAAAACTGAATAATAGATTTCAGACGCCATTTCTGGCCAAACCATGTCAAATTTCAAACCAATAAAATACGGGTTTTTCCCCAGAACGACCATAATTTGGTTACACGTGAGGATTTTCTCAAACACATCTACGATTTGAGATATATCCTTGGTTCTTTCAAAGGAATTTTTAGGGTTGCAGACATTGCCCCATGTTTCTGATGGCGTCTGTATCCAGATTTGAACTTTTAGAGCCCAAAATTGTAGAAGCAAATGAAGAATACATGCCTCTATTTCAAAATCCAGATGAGTTGAAATTCCACATGTATTTTCATTGTTACATCTGATTAATTTTAATGTTTTTCTGTGAGGATTATTCTGAGGAAGGTTAGTGGACAAAACTTCATTTTTTCACCAAGATTCTAATCTCAACCCCTTATTTAAATCATGCAAATCAAGTTTGGCATTAGAACATCACGGACATGTAAATCCGTTCTTATCAAGGGTTACCCACCTCGCTTCCAAAAAAAATAGGAGTGGTTCCTTTTTCTATTATGTCAGCTCTGAGTTAGTTGTTGAATGTGATAAATTCATTATTGAGCTAGATTGTGCATTTTCATATGAACCTGTAAGCAAAACATTTGATAGTGAAAGAAGATACTAAGAAAATAAATAATAGAAAACAAGTAAAGGGCTAAACATATGGCTCTAATAATCACTTGATCTAATAGGCACATAGTCAGCATGGTTTTAATCTCTACAACCCCTATTAAAATCTATGATGTGAATGAACACAAGTTTGAACAAGAGGGATCTTCTCTTAAGTCAAAACCTGAAAATGATTCTAAGAACAAGTCAAAATCGTAAATGTCCAGTTTTCCTTTGTATATATATTTATAGCTTGTTTATGTATATTTATAGCTTGTTTATGTGTATACTGGATTATTTAGAAAATATTTTAGGATATACATAGATCTGAGTTCATTCTCACTTGAATTTATTGTTTTGATTGTTTCTTTTCTAATTAATAGAAAAGAAAAAAAATTTAGAACAACTACAGAAACATAGATTCTGTAGTCGTTCTTAAAATAATTTTTTTATTAATATATATCTATTTTGTACATAGATAACAAAGAAGTTTGTTTCAAGGCCGATTATCACGGGATCTCATTGCTAAATATTACAAAGCGAAAAAGGCAGCAGTTTGAAGATCATTATGAGAAGTTTAAAACAATTGAAGACATTCATGATAAAAACTTCCTATTATGGATATCTTCTATTAAAAATATTGCTTGATTAGCCGAAGCCATCACACAACAGATTGGGTTGGATGTGACTTGATTTTAATGAATCTTTTGTCATTTTTAGTGGGTAATTATTTTGTATTTGGTGGAACTTTGTTTGGTATAAAAGGGAGTATGAAGTGACAAGAGAAGGGGGGGAGAGAAATTTCTGCAATTACTCTTTGCACGGTTGTAAGGGGGATTTGTCTTGTAGAATGTTAAATGTCTATTGAACTAGCAAGGGGAGAACTCTTTATTCTTGTAACGATTTGGAGCATTGTTTCCAATTTTGGGGATTTAATAAAGAGATTATTTAGTCTTTGTTTATTCTCTATCTTGATGGGTATGAATTATTATTTCCAGCACTATTGTTATAATAGAATAATTTATGCTTAAGATATCTTGTAGGATTGGACAAAGATGAATTGAAGGTTGAATATTGCATTTGAGCATGCTTTTATGCATTTTGTCGCATAACTATCTACCCGCTTAGTGCTACATTCGTTTTGGTATTATTCTTGTATTCTATTTAGACTGTTCCAGTATTTTGACATGATATATTGGCTTAAATGCATTTCCATATAAATTAGATATATGTACAACAAAGATCTGATAACTATTTATCATGTAATTGTTTTTACATATTTGTTTAAACAAGTGGCAGATCCTAGAACTATTTCTCTGATCTGTTAACTCCATTTTATTCTAAGTTCAATGTTAGTTCATATTTCATTATCTTTCTCTTGATTGGGAATAGGTCTATATATTTTCCAAATCATGATAGAATATATTTATTTTTTTTGTCTTCATTTACACTAGGATACATTTACATTTAGTTTAATTCATTTCATTTCTATAAGTCTTGTTTCATAGAAGAAATCATCCTTGTGGCTTAGTTGAGCCCTCATTTCAGCTAACTTATTTAATTTAGGTTTGTTTAGTTTATATTAGATTAACTTTTATTTTAGGCTTGTTTTAGGAAAAGGGTAACTAGACCCATTTAAACCAATCAGGATCACCATACCAAATGAAAAAGGGTCTAATTGCGATCCTGACCAAGTTTTTTCCTCAATGTTGATCATGGTCAATTATGTTCATCGAAATTTTTGGTGCTAGAAAGAGGGCCACCAAAGAGTGGGCATGACAAATTGATTCTTTTTGGAGTTGTTTATTTTTTACACTTATTTCTTTTAATGACTCTTTCTAAACTTTCTATTTGGAGTCACATCTCTGGTCAAGCATGTAACATCCCCAGACACCAACAGGACAGGTAATTCCACTACTCACAGTTCACACTTAATTCCGATACCAAACTGTAACATTCCCCGGGCCTCAACCCATGGCAGGGGCAACACTACCGTGGAATAAGACTTATATAGTATGCATTTAAATGAAATTAAATGACTTAAAACAAAGTAAACACATAATTACTGCTACCATACAGAATCAATGGAATTAACAATAATTCATCTACGCAACGAAATTCATGATAATCATTCAAGCATCACAGACATGCATATCATGTAAATTAAGCACAAAATGATACTTATCTTTTCAACTGGAGTAACACCACCAACTACGTGCAGACCTTCCATGAACCTCTCAGCCTTAGACCGCGCTTCTCATCACTCTCAGCAGTAGGTCACCCCTGAGTTGGGACTAAGCTCCACTAGGCGAGGGATTCCTAGGCTAGGAAAGGTCAATAAGGAAGTCACAAAGTTACAAAGGAAGGATTCTCTCCCATGAGTCACTTATGCCCATTGCTCACAGAATCTCATTCCCCACATGCATGTCCCACTCTAGGAGTATACACCTTCACTGTCCTATAGTCCATCGGCTGCTTCACCTCCCTTGCCTTGGGCTTCAGCAACAGGCTAGACCAGAATTCTCAGAGCTCTGTAGCAGCTACAGGACCCCTTCCAGGAGATCTCACTTCCTCATCACACTCTCTCACCCGGAGAGAGTTTCTCACATGCCTAACAACCTGACTCTTTAACCACAACCACCTCTCTCACCTGCAGAGAGTGTTTTTACAGGCCTGGAAACCTGCTTCTTCAACCAGTTCCATCATAGTGAGGACACAACAAAAGGCTCAACAACGAATGTACAATGACAACAAGCCTCACTTAGTCAAGAATCTATGTGGTCACAATAACCTATTGGGAAAATGGGTATGGACTCCCAAAACGGTAATAGTCAAATGCTAAGACATAGCAAGGCTGAAAAATTTCAGGGTTCGATGGGCTTGTCAACAGTCAACATAGGAGACACGACTCAGTTCACAGGTTTCCACTGGTTTTCAAATGAGTGACAAGGAAATTATACAGAGGTCGATGATGGAGGCCAAACACAGAGACCAGACGAAATTCATGGGAATACACCAGTCGATCATAGAGGTCTCATGGTTTCGATTTTCAGAGATGCGTGAGGTATGCAGTGATCAGACGCAGAGGTAAAAGGATTTCAGGTGGAGGACCGACAACGAACTCAGACGAAGGATGGGAGAATGGCAAGACGAGACCTCAACATGGCTCATTTCTTGGATTAAATTGCCTGTGCATGGGTCGACACATGTCCCCCATGAAGCACGCTCCTCCTCATTTGGAAGTCACATGTCCTTCCAAAGACTTAGGATAAAACACAAATTTCACATAGCTTTGCAATAATACTAAAATATTATTCTTAAGGACTTAATCTCTTAAGCTTATCCCCTCTCCCAACCTTTCATCCCCCTCTCCCTTACCCAACCTTGTGGAAGCTTAGTCCCCCATCACACTTTCGTCCTGGTCGGTCTACATGCAGCGATGTTTATATTTTATTAATAATCTGCATGATTACATATACAAAATCAGGCTCCTGGCCTTTAACACTTAGGCTCTCTAGCCTAATAAACACATAAGCCCACCAAATTATATACACTCAGCTCACCAGCCTATAAAACATAATTACAATTCATAATACAATTGGGGAATGTCCTTGGGGTATTACAATCCCCTCCCCTTATTTTTGCACTGTCCTTGGTGGAACTTTCACATAACATCAACAATATTTTTAAAATTTTCAAAAATATGCGGGTATTCTGCTCGCATAGCATCTTCATGTTCCCATGTCTCGTCCTTAGGACCGTACCAGGTCCACTAGACTTTTACAAGACCTATGGCTTGATTCCAGAGTTGTTTGCTTTTCTGGTCCAATATGCGCACATGATGCACTTGCAAGACACCTTCTTGCTCCACCTGGATCACATTCCAATCAATCACATGATTAGAATCAGGTATATATTTCTTAAGTAATGAAACATGAAACACATTATGTGTAGTCATGGATGCAGTTAATGCAAGCATATAAGCAATGGGTCCAATCCTTTCTAGGATTTCAAATGGCCCACAAAATCTGGCTGCCAACTTTTAGCAGTTTCCCAGCTTCAGGGAACTTCTATTGGATTTTACTTTCAGGAAAACATGGTCACCCACTTTAAACTCTCTGTGGGTTCTGTTCTTATTAGCATAACTTTTCTGTATGTCCTGGGCAACTTTTAAATTCTTCTTAATTTCCAGCATTTGCTCTTCCATTTCCTTGAGAAACTCTGGCCCAACTACTGCTATCAACTGGGTTATCCCAACTTACTGGAGTCTTTCACTTTTTGTCGTAAAGTGCTTCAAATGGGCTCATCTTTAGTGATGCTTGATACCCATTGTTGTAGGTGAATTCTACCAAAATGTAGGCAGTCTTCCCATTTCGATGGTTTGTCCATCACATACATCTTCAGTATGTATTCTATTAATCGATTCACCCTCTCTGTCTTCCCATCCGACTCAGGATGATAGGTTGTACTGAAGTTTAGATTCGTTCCGAACTCCTTGAATAATCCTTTCCATAAATTTGAGGTGAATTTTGGGTCTCTGTCAAACACAATTATCTTGGGAATTTCGTGCAATCGTGCCACTTCCTTTGTAAAGATATCAACAACATTAGCTTCCTTGTGCGTAGTCTTTAATGGAATAAAATGGGCATCTTTTGTAAGCTTGTCCACCACCACCATGATGGAATCATTTTGTTTGCCTGATTTGGGAAATCGTGTGATGAAATCCATTGTCACTACTTCCCACTTCCACTCAGGAATGGGTAGAGGATGCAGAAACCCTGTTGGGTGCATGTGCTCATCTTTGACCTTCTGGAACTCCACACATATAGTGATGTATGAAACAATCTATTTCTTCATACCTGGCCAAAAGTAATGGCTTTTGACTACTAACACAATCTTCTGGTATCCAGGGTTCCCAGCATAGGGTACATTATGCATTTATTTCAAAACAACAAGTTTCAAATACTAGAAATTTGGTACATAAACTCTGTTTTTGTACAGGAGTGTTCCATCAGCTCCAAGGTTATAATCTTCCACTCCTTGTAGCATCTTACCTTGTTGTAGCTTCTCTACCAATTCCCTGTACTGCAAGTCTGTGCTTGCAGCTTCCAAAACTATGCCCTTTATATCGGTTTGATACATGTTAATGGTTGTAGCATGCAATTCGTGTACTCTCCTACTGAGTGCATCAACCACTTTATTCTACTTCTCTTTGATATGCTTGATATCAAAATCGTACTCACGAAGAAACTCCAACCACCTACTCTACCTATCATTCAAGGTTGGTTGATCAAACAAATACTTTAGACTATTATGGTCTGTCCTCAATTAAAACCTCCTTCCCATGAGGTAATGTCTCCATTTCCTCAGAGTGTGAACAATGGCTACCAACTCCAAATCATGAGTTGCATAGTTCTTTTCGTGCTCTTTCAACTTCTTGGATTCGTGACAAATTAGGAACCCATTTTGACTGAGGACTCCTCCCAATCCTTCTTTGCATGCATCTGTGCACACCACAAAATCTTCATTCGGGTTTGCAACCTTCAGGATTGGAGCACTGATTAATAGCTGCTTCAATCACTGGAAGCTTCTCTCACATTCATCCATCCACTGAAATTTCTTGTCCTTCCCTCGGATGAGATATCCTCGAGAACCCTGCGATAAACCTTTTGTAATAGCCAGCTAGAACCATAAAAGATATTACTTTTGTCACATTCTCTGGAACTAACCATTCTCTGAGGGACTCAATCTTCTTAGGATCTACAACTATCCCATCCTTCGAAATAATATTCCCCAAGTAATGGATTTGCTCCTGATAAAACGAGCACTTTCTCAACTTGGCATACAGTTGGTGCTCTCTTAGCACCTGCAACACCATCCTCATATGTTTTTCATTCTCTTCCTCTGACTTGGAATACACCAAAATGTCATCCAGGAATATTATGACAAACTTGTCTAGATAGTGCTTGAATACACCATTCATCAGGCACATAAAAACAATGGGTGCGTTCGACAGCCCAAACGACACCACTGTGAACTTGTAATGACCATACCTTGTTCTAAAGGAGGTCTTGTTGATGCCTTCATCCTTTATCCTTAGCTGGTGATATCCCGACCCGAGGTATATCTTTGAAAATATCTTCGCATCCTTCAACTGATCAAAGAGATCACCGATCCTCGGCAGAGGATACTTGTTCTTTACAGTTACTTTGTTCAATTGTTTGAAATCGATACACAATCTCAGCGTTCTATCCTTCTTCTTCATGAATAGGACCGGGGCACCCCAAGGTGACATTCTTGGGTGTATAGACCCCTTCCTTAGGAGCTCCTCAAGCTGCAATTGCAGTTCTTTCAACTCTGACATACTCATTCTGTAAGGATCTTTCGCCACTGGAGATGCTCCATGAATCAAGTTTACAGAGAAGTCAATATCTCTCTTCAGGGGTAATCTGGATACCTCTTGAAACATATCCTCAAACTCCTTTAGTACCGCATGGTCTTTGATCTTTGAAACCTTACACTTAGGTGCTTCCTCCAAGTGGGTTGCAAATAATTGACAACCCTTCCTGAAGCACTTCTTCAGCTGCATTGTTGAGATTTCTCTGACATCGACAACTCTAGGAATTCCTTGGACTGTTTTCTGATTTCCTTCCTCATCCAGGCAAGTGAATGCCTTATTATGATAGTCCAAGATGGCATGGTGCTGGTCCAACCAATCCATCCCAATTAGATAGTCATAAGAACCTGAAGGCATAATGTTCAATTCAACCCTTGTGATCAGTCCATTCATGTCCACTCGACAAGACTTAACCAATTCCGTAAACCTCCTCTTGGTTCCTGTAGCTAGCTGCACTAACCAAGATTTTCCATGTTTGCTTCTCGAAAATTACAAACTTTCCACCACTCTAGGATCTATATAACTATGGCTAGCCCCTGAATCAATTAAAATAGTAAAGTCATGGTTGTTGATTATACCTTCCACTTCAATCATGTGCGATTGATATTCAAATTTCTTGTTGTCCAGGGTGATGTAGATCCTTGGTATTCTACTTTCCATGTCCTCCACTATTTCAGCCTGCTAAACATTGTGGACAACTCTCACTTTATCATTTCTGTGGGGGCAATCTTTGTACCTAAGGTTTCCTTTACAACCCAAACACTCCATAGGTGTTGGTCTTGGCATTTTCCCACCCACTTCAGCCTTCTTGGGCTCTCTAAAATATGGTTTTCCTTGAGGAATGTTTCTGAAAAAGGATGTCTTAGCTCCCTTCTTCCTCTGATCCATCTTGAAATTATTCTTGTCTTCCCAAGCCTTATGGAAATTAGTATTTTCCCTTTGCTGCTCATATAAGGATTTTTCTCTCCTTATTGTCTCTTCCATAGTCTTAGGGTCATCATATTGAATCTTCTCACCAATGGAAGGTGGAAATCCACTTAGATACCTCTAAATATTGACAGTCTCTTCTTTGATGAACGACGCATACTTCAACAATTACAAAAATCTTTATTCTTATTCATCAATGGTCATGCTGCCCATCTTGAGTTCAAAGAACTCTTTCATCTTTCTGTCATATTATCTCTTAGTCAAGTATTTCTTCTCGAACTACTTCTTGAATTCCTTCCAAGTGATATCCTTCTCTCTAATGTGTTGCACCTGCACAAGTTGATCCCACCACATGGATGATTTTCCTTTCAGTTGATACATCACAATTCTTCCTTTTGCATGAGAGGAATAATTCTATAGTGTTGGTTGTGGAGCCT
>ML812223.1:85565-102231 GCA_009831015.1 Picea engelmannii
CAGATCTAACGGTAGAGATTATGTTAGGGTTTTTTCCCTAGAAGGCAACCCTCTTTTATGAGGGAAATGTATTGAGGCTATGTACGAGGGTGAATATTGTATTCTGAGAGAGGAGACTGTGAGAGAAAGAAGAGGAAGTTACAACGGGTTTTTTGCTGTAGGTTGTATCCCTTCATTTGTTGGATAATAATAAAGGAAGGACCTGGCAATTTCTCTAGTGGATGTAGCCCACACTGGGTGAACCACGTAAATCTGTGTCTCTCTTGTATTATGTGTCTTCTGTGTTTTTGTTTCTGCATTTGTTTTATTTTATTGCTCCGCGGTCCTGTTTTTCTAACATATAGTTGGAAGTGTTTTGTCATGCCTAGTAGTCATGTCTCGGCATCTTCCTCCTTCTTATGGTTTCCATCAAACATAGGAGGCTTAATCTTGTTCATTTCTCCTCTCATTTCATCTACTCCATACGTCCTATACTTTTTGGTAGGAGATGGGCTTGAACTACAATGTGCTCTCCTCTTGGAGTGACCTTTGGAGTGATGATCGTGTCTACCACCACTCATTGATCTTCCTTGCTTCTCAAGGATCCTGCAACTCCCTGTTTTTCTTGAGTCACTCTCCTTATCCAACTTCTTTTCTATCATTTCCAAACTATGCATCAACTTTAAGTTGAATTCTCCCTATTGATCCATGTCTTTCATGATCTTTTTGTTATCTTCTCAATGAACCTGAGAATCTTTCTGCAATATTTCAATGATTTTCATCATATGCCCTTCCTTATCTATCTCTTCTTCGTTCCCATTAGAGTTTGATCCTTAAACTCCCAAATGGACATCCATCCCTTTTATTTCATTCTATGAACTGGAAGAAATATGTGCCTCTTCCATTTCTTTGTGCTCAGTGGAAACTCTAATCGGTTCTGGCACTTGCTAAATTTCTGCAAACACACATGCAGACAGTCGGAATTTGTCAGGCCATCATTCCTTAACAAATCCCTCATCATTCATAAACAAATCTAAAAACGTTCAGATTGCATGAAATTTCTGAGCTTTAATTTTCTCTGTAACTTTCGGGTGATATCCCCCTTTTCTCAGGCCTTAAACCACATGATCATGGGTGTGTTCAAGCACTAGGTAAAAATGTGCTACTCAGGCCTTCGGTCTTCGGAAAGTTTCAAAATGCAACACAACTATATCTCAAGTTCCGATTACCGAACTCACGAAGTAGGGTGGGTCAATGATCCACGTCTACCCAACATCCTACGGTGGACACACACTATGGAAATTCAGGCGTATGAGTTCCGAGACTTTGGGACTTCGTAAGTTCTCACACTTGCTTTCTTTCCATCATTCAAATTCTGAAATCCCGAACCCCAAGTCCACATAGTACATATGTCACCAACTCAGGTGGTGGCACATGGCATGCCTAGAAAGGTCCACATCATCTCTAGTGGCATCATACGACCCCACCACGCCTACTCTCTTACTTTGGAACTTCGGGAGTTCTCTCCTCAGCACACACTAATTCTCCCGAATGCCGAAATTATGATTTTCTCTTTTACTTGATCTAATGGTCAAGAACTTTTTCTTTTATCTACAGTGTATATCTCTTTCGGGACTTCAAAGCTTCGGGTTTCATCTTTTCTCAGATCTTTGCATCTAGCTTCACCATTGTCACAAAGTCTGAATTTCTTCTAGGTTAAACCCTTCTACACTTTCTCCGGACCTGACGGTTGTAAAGGTCTTCCTTCCTCTCCTTCTGAACAGATCCTATGGATCCAACACCCCAAGTGTTGATCTATCTCTCTCTCTGTGGCCAAATACCATGATGGTTGTAGTTTTATTCTACCTTTACTCCTCCTAAGCTTTGTAACATGACCAAGTAACCCCTTAGCACTTGGGAATGTTTCTGAGGTCCAAAATTGGTTTCTCTTAAAATGATTTCCACTTGAAACCTTGGGTCCAAAGACCACTTATCAGGCCCATCTAGGCTCAGTGTTGAAACCTTGGCTCTGATACCAGATTGTAACATCCCCAACCACCAACAGGCTGATTAATGCCACTACTCGAAGTTCACACTTAACTCCGATACCAAACTGTAGCATTCCTCGGGCCTGAACCCATGGTTGGGGCAACACTACTGCGAAATAACACTTATATAGTATGCATTTAAATGAATTTAAATGACTTAACAAAGAGTAAAAAAATAATTACTGCTACCATATAGAATCAATGGAATTAACAATAATTCATCTAACGAAATTCATGATAATCATTCAAGCATCACATACATGCATAACATGTAAATTAAGCATAGACTGATACTTATATTTTCAACTGAAGAAACACCACCAACTGCGTGCGGACCTTCCAAGAAACTCCAAGCCTTAGTCCATTCTTCTCATCACTCTCAGTAGTAGGTCACCCCTGAGCTGGGACTAAGCTCCACCGAGCGAGGGATTCCTAGGCCAGGCAAGGTCAATAGGGAAGTTACACAGTTACAGAGGAAGGATTCTCTCCCATGAATCACTTATGCCCACTGCTCACAGACTCTAATTCCCCACATGCCTGTCCCACCCCAGGAGTATACACCTTCACTGTCCTACATTCCATCGGCTGCTTCACCTCCCTTGCCTTGGGCTTCAAAAATAGGTAGGACTAGAATTCTTAGAGCTTTGTAGCAGCTACAGGACCCCTTCCAGGAGATCTCACTTCCTCAACACACTATCTCACCTTGAGAGATTTTTTCACAGGCCTGACAACCTGCCTCTTTGACCACAACCACCTCTCTCACTTGGAGAGAATGTTGTTCACAGGCCTGACAACTTGCTTCGTCAACTAGTTCCAACACAGTGAGGACACAACACTAGGCTCAACAATGAACGTACAATGACAAAAAGTCTCACTGAATCAAGGATCTTCATGGCCACAACAACCTACTAAGAAAATGGGTATCGACTCCCAAAATAGTAACTATTAGATGCTAAGACATAGCAAGGCTCAACAATTCGAGGGTGCGACAGGCTTGTCAACAATCAACACAAGAGACATGACTCATTTCACGGGTTTCCACTGGTTTTCAGATGTGTGACAAGGAAATTATGTAGAGGTCGATGATGGAGGCCAAACGTAGAGACAAGACGGAATTCACGGGAATACACCACTCAATCCCAAAGGTCTCACAGTTTCGGGTTTTAGAGTTGCGTGAGGTATTCATCGATCGAACATAGAGGTAAAACGATTTCAGGTGGAGGAACAACAACAAAATTAGACAGAGGATGGGAGAATGGCAGGACAAGACCTCAACATGGCTCATTTTCTGGATTAAATTGCATGTGCCTGGGTCAACACATGTCCCCCATGAAGCATGCTCCTCCTCATTTGGAAGTCAGATGTCCTTCCAAAGACTTAGGATAAAACATAAATTTTACATAGCTTTGGAATAATACTAAAACATTATTCTTAAGGACTTAAGCTCTTAATCTTATCCCCTCTACCAACCTTTTAGCCCCCTCTCCCTTACCCAGCCTTGTGGAATCTTAGTCCCCCATCACTCTTTCTTCGTGGCCAGTCTACACGCAATAATGTTTATATTTTATTAATAATCTGCATGATTACATATACAAAATCAGGCTCCCAGCCTTTAACACTTACGCTCTGTGGCCTAATAAACACATAAGCCCACCAACTTATATACACTTGGCTCACCAACCTATAAAACATAATTACAATTCATAATACAATTGGGGCACGTCCTTGGGTTATTACAAAGCATCTTCAAGCACTCCAACGAAGGTTGTTAAACGCTTGTCAAAAACACAATTTAATGGTGAGTCTAATTTTTTTGGATTTGATCATGTTCTTTAATTAATTGAAAATTGCAATAATTATGATATTGATGAAGGTGTTATGTGCAGGATTTTTACTCTCACGTTTACAGGCCAGGCCAAAGACTGGTGTGAATAATTGCCAATTGCTTCCTCACATACATGAGATCCGTTTGTAAGTGTGTTTATTTATACATTTCAAGATTATTATGATTATGATGACATATGTACAAAACTTGAAAACTTACGAATCATAGAAGGTGAATCTGATATTGATTTTCTTATTAGAATCAAATTAATCACTTTTTAATTTCATATTGATGATAAACCTTCTAACATAGACTTAACTCAATATTGAATTCACTTATGTTCTCTTGCTTGTATACATAATAATTCTGATGAACCTGAGAATATTTCTTTTCTAAGTGTACATACTACAATTGATGTTACATATGATTAATTTGAGTCTACTAATAATATTAAACATGTTCTAACAAATAGTTCAGATCTTGTTGATAAACAGTTTAAGGAAATAATAGACATTTTAGACAAAATCAATTACATTCCTGAAATTAATTATGATTATGATAGACTGATTGTTTATGATGAAGAACATAATGAAGAATCAGTGACTCAAACTTCCAAACTTGATAATAATGATGATTGTCCTCATAAATAATATTTCAATTACATATGTTTGAACAATTATTATTCATTATACACTGATTTGGATTTGTTTGATGGTTTTCTTCCAAGTAGTGATCATTCATTTCAAGAGCTAGTCCCTTCATGTTTTACTCATTTTCAAGAAAACAAAGGAAACATTAAACATCAAAATAATTTTCAAGTTTTCATTAATCAAGATCAGAATAAGGAAATGAAAAATAATCATTTTAAAGAACATAAATCTCATAAATGTACATTTGATCAATTTTCTAGTTCAGGTTTATTTTTTTATAAGGGAAGAGAATGAAGTCATTTATGCTAAATATTTGGAGATTGATAATATTGAAGTACTTCACCCTTTGTCAGGACGTTGTATTGTCAATCCTCAAATCCAATTTATAATATAAGATGAGGCATATCTTAATATAGTTAATGTTACACTAAACTTTTATTTTGTATTTTCTAAAAATCATAATGATTTTAATCCTTCAGAACGAGTAATTATTTCCATTCATGTTTCAGAAGGTATTAATCAAACTCCTCTTGAATCTTTTGATGATCTTGAATATTTTTCACAAGTAGGTAATACTATTTCTCTTATCAATAATATTTCTAGTGACACTTGTGAAGAAGAATATTTAATAGACTGGTTCACATACCCCTATAACATCGTTGTAAATAATCATCTGTATATTCTTCATATGCTTTTAGTTAACCTTTGTCAGTATCTTAAGCCCATATTCTCAAAACTTGTCATCTGAATTAATGAAGGGGCATCTTAATTTTATTTATCATAATGATCCACTTTTGAAGGATACCAATAACATCAATCCTCCATAAGTTTCAGATACACAAGTCAAATCTTACATGCTATGTTTTCCATCCATAGTTTCATTATCATCTATAACAGATTTTCATTTTGATTTTATTGATCCGATCGAGACATGGATGGAAGACTCATTTTCCAAAAGGTCTCCTATGTACACTAATGGTAATGTTTCTCAAACTGTAATAGAATGAAAAATATTTACTCTTATACATTTTCTAAGCGGTTATTTACTTCAACTATATTTCATATTAACCATTCAGACTTTCATGATATAATTGAAGTATGGTTGGAGAATTCTTTCTTATTAAAGTTTCCTGTAAACAGTTTTCCTTTATTGTATTTATTAGGAATATTTGTAAAGAATAGGTTTCATTTTTATTTTGATAGTTTATCATTCATTCAATTTTTGCTACTGATTCATCCTATATATATGAATCTAGGAATAAAAGAATTGGAATGGTTACACTGTAAATATGACTTCACCTAGTTTTGATTGTCCTGTAGGATAGGAGTAGAAGTAAATTAATTTAGTTTTCTTTTCTTTTCTTTAAAACTTGAACCTTGGAGGATATCATGATCTCTAAGTTAAATTGATATGAAATTCTTCAAGATAAGATTGCATGTGTTAATTTTCATCTCTTAGTAATTTTTTGATTTCATTTTTTAGTTTTATTTAGAATTTTTTGATCTGAGTTTTGGTTTTGCAGTTTTTCGTTGGAGGTTTAGCTGGTAGATTAGATTAGAAATTCCTTGGGTTCCTTTTCATAAAATTTTTATTATGGTGTTCTAGTTGCAAACAAGTTATATAAGGGAGTTTATACACCTTACCTTTTTTTCATTCAACATCTTGTTCCTTGATTTCTTAAACAAACTTATTGTAAGTCTATCCTATAATCAATAATAGATGATCAGTAAGGATTTTCAATTAAGTTTTTACTTTGGGGGCAAAATATTTGCAAAACATGGGACATCTTGATGTGATTTTATCTTTTGCTCATAATTGATCCTTCTTAATTTTAGGATTTCCTTTTGAATAAAATCCTGATCTATTCCATACCAAGAAATACATAATCAATCTTTATCTCAACATAAATGAAACACTCCTTTTAACTTTATACTATTTTTCTTATGATGAGATATATTTTCTAATTTTTATCTTGTTTGAGTTTTCAAGTATTCATGACTTCTTAGGTTACCTCTTCTTTTAGGTTTTAAGTTTTCTTTTCAGGGAGTTTGCATATATTTGTTAGTGGCTTGATCTCATTTTTTTCTTCTAGTATAGATTTGGTTTGATCTCACAGTTGCATAGTCTTACGTTTGCTTGTTTTGATTTCTGATTTGAATTTGTTTTAGTGTCTCCAAAGTCTTTTTGAGAGTAATTTTTTGATTGCTGATAAAAATATGAGACATGTTGTGTACTATGTATCTCTTGTTTATGCATAGAAGAGAATCATGTTTAGATCCCATGTAAAAATAAGATTATATCAACATTTTTATATCAAGATAACAAGTCCTTCTATGATTAATTCATTCTTATCAAGAAGGATTACCTAAGGAAAATACTTTTTAGCAAGGTTTTAACAGATTTTAATCCCCTTTCACATAAATGGATTACATGGGAATGAAAAATCTTAAGATGAAAGGATTAGTTTACCCCATGAGGTTAAATATTTCAAAGTAACTTTCAAATATCACGCCATTTCCTATTCTCCATTGCAAAAAATGCAATCTCAAATATATTTATCAAAAGGCGACCAATAAATTTAATACATAGGAAGTTGTGGGAAGTGTATACATACCCGTCAAGGCTATGGACACTCACTGGCAGCGGGGAAATGTATGCATGGTATCAAAGAAACTTCGTCGGGGTATTGAATAGGCATGTTGGAAGAAAAACAATGTTGGGTAACATAAAAATGAGTTGAATTGATTGCACCCATGGTAAATAAGCTTTGCTAAGTAGACAAATCAAAATCCTATTTCCTCAATATTAAATTAACTAAATCTAGTTGCCTCTGAAAAGACTGAGTGAATGAGTATGAGTACATATTTAAGTTTTCTTATCTTTTAAAATTAATCATAAGGGATTTATCATTGATATTGAAATTTGTATATTTTATTTATTTATGTAATCTAATGTTTTTTCTTACCTTGTAAACAGAGATATTTGGTTCTCCTAGCATGTCCCCAATTGTTGTGGCAAACAAAAACCCTCCACATTTTCTTTTGAATGACAAAATTTGGGTCCCTTTTTTATTTTGGTAAAAATTTTGTGGTTATAATTTTATTACTAGATGTTAATGTTTTAATGTGCTAAGTATT
This sequence comes from Picea engelmannii, assembly GCA_009831015.1. NCBI lineage: Eukaryota > Viridiplantae > Streptophyta > Pinopsida > Pinales > Pinaceae > Picea > Picea engelmannii. Next base: position 93,206 of record ML812223.1, read on the forward strand.
GAAGGTGATTTTAACTTTGATTCTTCTTACTTATATCGATTATTTTTCTTTGATTTTCATGATTGCCAACATGAAATTCAAAACATCTTTTTGAAGAATTCCATTATGTATTTCAATAACTAGCATATTGGTTTCATAACATTTCTTAGTTTCAAGTTTTCTCTAAATAGGAATTGTTGCTATTATCATGATTTCAGGATGGAACTCAAGAATTTATTTACTATTATTCTCATCCACTTGTTTTCTTAATCTTATTATAAATCTCCTGTTGATATTTTATGTTCTAATTTTGATATTTTATGTTCTAATTTGGGACATGAGCTACAAAATTTGGTTTTAATGAATATCTATGATATGACTTACTTTTTTCTTAGTTTCGATGATCATAATCGTTATCACACCTTAAAACTACAGACAATAGTTGAATTGCTTACATGTAATTAAATCTTCATAAAATATTTTACTGTTAAAAGCTTAGTCATATCATGAGTCTTGAGTTATTAATATTATTGTTTGACTATTATGAAAAGATCTTTGTAATTTAGATGTTTTGATAATTATTTTAAATACCAGACTCATGATCTCATTCCTATTATCTCAACGTCTCAGTACATGACTTATCGTTTCATAGACTGATGAATAATCATTATTACGACTTTAGGTATCGGGTTATGTACTATGTGATTTTAAGTATTTTAATGATCATTACAAGTGGCAAGGATCCTAAAAACCATAAATAGTCTTGTGGCATATTTCATTCGTTAACACCTAGTTTGCGTTAGTTTGCGTATTGATGAACACCATCCTTTATTGTCTCATCCATTAAAATCGAGATTATTTGTTCATGATTGAAGATATAGATTCAGAGTACAATGCAATTAGTATTCCTTGGGGTTTTCAAATTATTGGGTTTTTTTTTTTCTATGTTTATAGGTCTCAATTATCTTCTTTGCATTCACATTTCCACTCTTCTTATGCTTGAATCTTAACATGTGTCAAACCTACTCTGTTTTCATGGCACCGATTGTAAATATTGAGCCTGCTAAGGCTGAGATTCTTGAAGTTTACAAAGAATATGAATCTGTGTTTCCTAAGGTCAGGTGGTTTGGGACTTTCTGAGAGTATAAAATTGGTTGCTTCAAAACATTTTGTTGAATGAGGGTTTCTTGCTTTTCTTTGTTACCTTTCCATGATATTTTCAGCATCCTGAGTGATATCCTCTTGCACATTGAATTTTTTCGGATTATATATAGCATGTCGCCATTATCAACAACCACATAGTTGAGGCATAATCGGAACTAACTAACATATTTCGAACGCAATTTCTGGCCAAACCATGTCAAATTTCAAAACAATAAAATATGGGTTTTTCCTAGAATGACCATAATTTGGTCACTTTTAGGGATTTTCTCAAACAAATCTATGATTTGAGAGATATCCTCATTTCTTTAAAAGGAATGTTTAGGGTTGCAGACATTGACCCACATTTCTGATGACGCATGTATCTAGAATTGAAATTTTAGGGCTCGAAATTGTAGAATCAAATGAAGAATGCATGTCTTTGTTTCAGAAGCCAGGTGAGTTGAAACTCCTCATGTATTTTCATTGTTACATCTGATTAATTTTAATGTTTTTCTCTGAGGATTATTCTTAGGAGGGTTAGTGGAAAAAACTTTATTTTTCACCAGGATTCTAATCTCAAACCCATATTTAAATCATGCAAATAAAGTTTGTCTTTTGAAGATCATGGACCTATAAATCCGTTCTTATCAGGGGTTACCCGCCTCGCTTCCTCGCTTCCAAAATATTTAGGACTGGTTTTTTTTTCTTTTATGCCGGCTCTGTGTTAGTTTTTGAATTCGATCAATTTATTCTTGAGCTGGATCATGCACTTTCATATGAACTTGTAAGAAAAACATTTGACGGTGAAAGAAGACACTAAGGAAATAAATAATAGAAAACAAGTAAAGGATAAACACATGGCTCTAAGAATCACTCAAGATAATAGGCACATAGTCAAGAGGGTTTTAATCTCTGCAAACCCTATTAAAATCTATGATGTGAATGAACACGAGTTTGAACAAGAGGGATCTTCTCTTAAGTCGAAACCTGAAAATGATTCTAAGAACAAGTCAAAATCGTAAATGTCCAGTTTTACTTTGTATATATTTTTATTGTTTGTTTATGTGCATACCTGATGCCTTAGATAATATTTTAAGATATGCATAGATATGGGTTCATTCTCGCTTGATTTTTTTGTTTTGACTGTTTCTTTTCTAATTAATAGTAAAGTTTTTAAATTTAGAACAACTACAGAATCATAGGTTTTGTTGTTGTTCTTAAAATAATTTTTTTATTAATATATTTCGATTTTGTACACAGATAAAAGAGAAGTATGTTTCAAGTCCGATTATCATGGGATATCATTTTTAAATATGACAAAGTGAAAAGGCAACAGTTTGAAGATCATTATGAGAAGTTTAAAACAATTGAATACATTCATGATAACAACTTCCTATTATGAATATCTTCTAGTAAAAATATTTCTTGATTCGCAGAAGCCATCACACAACAAGTGGGATTGGATGTAACCTGAGTTTAGGAAGCTTTTATCATTTTTAGTAGGTAATTATTTTGTATTCGATGGAATTCATTTTGGTATAAAAGGGAGTATGAAGTGACAAGAGAAGGGGGAGGGGAGGAGAAACCATTTCCGCAATAGTAAGTACTATTTGCATTGTTGTAAGGGGGATTTGTCGTGTATAATGTTAACTATATGTTGAACCAATAGAGGGAGAACTCTTTATTTTTGTAACCATTTGAAGCATTGTTGCTAGTTTTGGGGATTTAATAAAGAGATTGTTTAGTCTTTGTTTATCCTCTATCTTGATGGGTATGAATTATCTTTTCCAACACTATTGTTAGACTAGAATAATTTATGCTTATTTTTAAATCACTATGAAGCTATCTTGTAGGATTGGATAGAGATGAATTGAGGGTTGAATATTGAATTTGAGTAGGATTTTATGCATTTTTTTGCTTAGTTATCTATCATCTTAGTGTTATTTTCATTTTGGTATTATTCTTGTCATTCTATTTGGACTATTCCAGTATTTTGACATGATCTATTGGATTAAATGCATTTCAATTTGAATTATATATATGTACAATAGAGATATGATAACTATTTATCAGATAATTGTTTGTACATATTTGTTTAAACAAGTGGTAGATCTTAGAACTATTTCTCTGATCTGTTAACTCCATTTTATTCTAAGTTCAATGATGGTTTATATTTCATTATATTTCTCTTGATTGGAAGAGGTCTATATATTTTCCTAATCAGGATATAATAGATTTACTTTGTTGTCTTCATTTAGACTATGATACATTTACATTTAGTTTAATTCATTGCATTTCTCTAAGTATTGTTTTGCAAAAGAAATCATCCTTGTGGCTTGGATGAGCCCTCATTTCATCTATATTATTTATTTTAGTTTTTTTTAGTTTATATTAGATTAACTTTTAGTTTAGGTTAGTTTTAGGGAAAGGGTATCTGGACCCATTGAAACTGGTCGAGATCACCATACCAAATGGAAAAGGGTCTAATTGGGACCATGACCGTGTGATTTACTCAATGTTGATCATGGTCAATTATGTCCATCAACACTACCCTCAATTAAATAAACAAGTATATATGACCAATAGAGAATGAGAAAAAATTATCACCAAGACAATCAACATACATAAGAAATCATGAGAAAATAGATTAATTGAAGTTGTATGGGAATATAATACAACTTTTAATACCACCAAAAAATTCACTCCTTATGAGTTGGTATATGGAAAGAAGGATATTTTCCCTATTGAATTTGAGATAGTCACACTAATAATAAATTTCATATTGAATTTATACCTCTCATTTTCTTAAGAATAAATATTACAAAAATTGAATACCTTGTATGAATATAGGTAACAAGCCTTGTTTCAAATAGAGGTGGTGCAACAACAAAGAAAAATATGGCATGAAAAAGTCATGAGGCCTAGAGTATTCAAAGAAGGGGATTGGGACCTTCTCTATGATTGAAGGTTCAAGGATTTCAAATTCCAACAATAAATAAAATGGATAGGGCCATACAAAATAGATACATGTTATGAAAATGTCTTCTTAAAAATAAGAACAATAGAGGAGGAAAACATCCCTCTCCTTTTCAATTGATATAGGTTGAATATCCAAAATAAACCATTGTTGAGGGAAGAATTCACAACCATACTCAAAATTTAAAAATTGAATGTGGTTGAGAGAAATAATTCCCTCAACCCATTTTGATTAAAAAAAAAGAGAAAGAATAAAAATTACTTGGTAAAAACCTCACTAAGTCACCAAAGACAAAACTCTAGCTCAAAACCTCCTAGGAGGTAACCTTAGATCTATAATAAAGTAATTCCCATCATGAAAAACTAAACAAACATCATGTCAAGGGAATTGGTGAAAACCAACAATGACACTATTACATCGAGTAAAAAAGAAAAAAAGAAGAAAAGAAGAAAAGAATAACCAACTTTTGTTACAAAGTGTTTTTAGGTATACAGATGAAGGGGACACAAGTACAAAAGAAAGAAGAAAACACAAACATAATTTATAGGTTCAATTTCAAGAATCAAGAAGATTGCACTCTAAGAATACCCTACATCAACAAAAGAACACATCACCATTATACATTGATGATAAAATAATCACAGAAAAAAAACCATCAATACAAACCTCTTGTAGGTCTAAATACTCTTCATTCATTTGATATTTTTTATTTATTTCATCCTCTTGAACTCCATCATTACTCATCTCCAGCATAAAAAGAGCATCATCATCCTATGTCATCTTCTAACACCACGCCATACCATCACCTTCATCTCAATATACCATCATTTTGTCATCTATATAGAACATGTTTCATAACTAAATGATAACCTTCATCAATCATTTTCATCCTATGAAAAACAAATGTGCTTCATAACAAAGCATATAGTTATGCACCTGCCATACTATAGATGAATGTCAACCCATATTTATTCCAGTAGGAAACAAAATCAAGGAACACTTCACAACAACCATGCTACAAATTTTATAAAAAAGGGCTACAACACCTCATGTTATTCACTGTGTATCTCATCATGCAAATTCTCATCCTCAACAAGCTCAAAGTGCATATTTATTTTTACCTCAGAATATTTCTAAGCATGTAAATATTTCAACCAAGACAAGAATATCCTTCCATTCTTGGTATATACAAGCATCCCTCAATTTACAAGCTCGACATCAACCTAGAAAATCTTGGATCATATCATTGTACAAAAACATGGATAGTATCTTCAACTACACCACCAAAGAACTTCACTGCCAACATATCACAATCTTGGAAATATCTCATTACATTAATATCCTCATATTGTACATCTAAAAATACCCAATTCAACATCATAAAAGAGTAGAAAGTTCAACTACAATACAAATATTAGCATCAACTTAATGAAAACTACAACATTAGAAAAATAAATCAACAACTTCAAACTACAATAACTGTGACCTACAACAACATTATAGTCTCCACAATTTTCAAAAGGAAAGCATCAAAATTTTTGAGCAGCAAACCTCCAGGTTCCAAATCATCTCTATGTAAAAAATATACTTTGTTGTAGGTCTTCATTACACTGGTCGACCTACTCCATGAATAACTTCCACCATCACCACACCTCAAAATTCATAAATGCACAAATTTTCTAGATTCAACATGCATTTCACCTATTCATCCATCTCCATTCATTTCCACCTCATATGCCATCCAAGTCACTCATTACATTAGCCATCCACCATATCCATGCACAAAACAAACCATTATCATCTATTTCCATACTCTAAAAGATTAAAAAAAAACAAAAAAAACAAATGTGCATTCAAATAGACACCTATAGGTATCTATAAGAAGTTACAGGAAGCTATATGAAAGAAATAGTTTTTCACTACTATAGGAATATACAAGAATATTTATGCACACTTTATATAGGAAATTGTTCATCATACAATGTGTTATAGGAAGTTATAGGAAGCCATCCTATAGTGCCCAATTTTCCAATATTCAAGAAAAAATGATATCTAAGGATTAGAGGAAGCCTATTACACATGAAGTGACCATCCTAAGTAATTTCAATACACTCTACATCAACCATTAAATAATGATTTTCCTCCCTACACTAGGAAGCTACAAGAGGCCATACAAGTCCCTATTTTTTCCTCAAAGAATAAAATATAGGATAAAGGAGGTCCTATAGCACCATCAACACTTCATCAAGATCACCAAGCAGTGTATATGGCATGCATATCAATCCAACAAGATGGAAGGTATGTTACTAACTCTACGTTCATTTTCTTGCATTAATAGATAATCACAATCCTGATAATTTAGTCATGTTAACTACAACAAAACCTCCACATAAGCTGTAAAGGTGGGCCTCACATCTCCATGTATGGGGGGTTTCTAAATTTATTATTAAATTAATCAATGGTTGGCAAGGAAATAACCATTGTTCATAGTTAGTTGCTGAAATAATTAGTGGTGTCAAAAATCACATCAAAAAAATGGAGTTGATAATTTGAAGTTCACCAAATTTTTGAAATTATGAGGAGAAGGTATTCAAAGCCACATATAATCATCATCATGAGGAAAATGCATGCATGATAAAACATCCAAAATTATCCTTTGAGATACTACATGCAACCATACACAACTCTCGAAATTTTAATTACCACACAGATGAGGTTTGCAAGGACATATAGTATGCTAGAGAGTCGATTGCATGCTATATAATCAAGGTTAAAATAGGAGACATAGATATAAATACAAGTTTGAGGTTACCCAAGGGTGATGCAAGATACAAGAGTGTGGTGTGAAAAGTCAAATAAAGAGACATACTACAAAACAAAATCATTTCTCTTCCATTTCCATTGAAATTCAGTCACAGTATAAAAATCCTTAGAACTATGTGTTAAGAGGCCAATGTATATGAGTCTAGATTACAGAGTTCACTAGTGGCCATTTCCGTTTCCATTTCCATTCTTATAAATTCCTATAGAACCAATCACTACTCTAAAAAATCTACTATCCTTAGAGTGGTTGCAAAATCATCTCTTACCTCACTTACCTCACTTAGAGTTTGTTGACAAAGTTCCAGAGCCACCATTTTCAAACGAAAACCTACTCTTAGAAATTGTTAAAAGAGGTAAAACATAGGTAATTTTTTGTGCAAAAAAAGATATAATCCACTTCTCTCAGAGTGCACCACCCTTTGTCATCCAAGAAATTGGATTTTGGAACAAAATCATAGTCTATCCTTAGAAACCTTTGAACCCAAAGGATTTTCACAAAAGGGTGAAACCCTATATTCCCATGGACACTCCAAATTATATTTTGGTCATATATTTGGAACTTGGATATGAATATAACTTCTATAAGAATCCAACCTTATAATTATAGGATCTTCAAAGATTGAAAAAATTCTAGTTTTTCTATCATTTTCAAGAACATACCAATCTGATCACAACATATTTCCATAAATTTAAGAACCCACAATTTTTTTCCATCTATCCTCAACAATCTTGTAATAATTGACTAAAGATTTTATAAATGACATTTCTAGTCTCATCTAAACTTGTCGGATCAAGATAAGAACCACAATTCAAGTACCCTTTGTCTAATCTCCTTTATTGGAGAATATTGGGGGATAGTAAAAACCAATTTCTCTCACTATGATTCAATCTTATAGACTACCCACTTAGATATACCACATATAAATTTGCAATATGGGGGGTGTATTCAACAAAATGGAGCCAACAAAGAAATCTAGGGTGTATAATAAACTTGAGGTGGTAGAGGTTTTCCAACAATCAAATTGGTTGGTATATTTTGATAGAATGAAAGGGTATGATGATAAAGTGGCCTTGAAGTTTGTACATAATTTCCAAAACTTCAGAAACTAGGATTACATCACTTATATAAAAGGCTGTAAATCCATGTAAATGAACAAGTCATCAATAGGGTCTCAAGCCTCCCAATGGGGCTTCCTTGGGACAAGGAAGGTAGGAAGGCTACCATAGATGAAAATAATATGTTATTCCTAACATATGAGGCACAAAATGTAAATAAGAATGGAGTGAGGAGGGAATTTTTTCCTGAGACTTGAGATGAGGTGACCTACCACCTTCTAAAATACATAACCTCTAATGGACGACTTAGTATGCTATATGCTTACCATTTCAAGTTTATTCACCAACGGATGAACATGTTCCCTTAGAGGGATGAAGAGAACCTCAACATTTCCTAATTTGTGTTACAATATCTGAGAGAAATGAATACTAAAGAACATAAAGGAAATGAGGAGGAATTGACCCACCATGGCCTCATAAAACTCATAATATGTGATGCCTTGGAAAAGAAGTTGATCAAGGTGTCTTGGAAATATTTTATTAACATGAGTATTGAATAATTTACAACATCATAGCAATGATTCAAGGATCCCATACTTGAAAGGGGCCTAAGGAGGAAGCATAAGGTTTGGAAATAAGAATCATCCAAGAGAAGGAAATCAAAAAAGAGGATACTGGTGGAATATCAAGATAGGGAAATATTAGCAAGGCTGATCAAAATGGGGAAACCTAAAAATATTCCCTTAAAAATTAGAGAGAGGGTTCAATCTACAAAAATAGGTAGGAAGACCTTAAGAATGGCTATGACCAAGTTACAAACAAATCCTAAGCTAATCACCCTTCTCTCTACCATAATAATAGACCTGAAGGACTACTCGAGCCCCACAAAAGACCAAATAGAGTCACAAGAGGAGAGACATATATATTTTTTAAAGATAGATGAATCAACAATGTAGGTAACTCTAAGTGAGTTGGAAGTAGCAAGGGTAGAGGCCCTCAAATGGAAAATTTTAGTAGAAACCAAGAGAAACAAAATGGGAGAAATTGG
>ML812223.1:103130-147122 GCA_009831015.1 Picea engelmannii
CATGTAAATCAATGTAGGGATACTTATAAGTGTTTCATTTCCTCTCTTCTAGTGCTTTCTAATTGTTCATTAGTGATTCCTCTTGTAACTCTCTGATATATATAAAACTCATTCACAATTTCTTGACTTCAAATGATTTGTCATGACCATACTATTCAACAATGTCACTCTAATGATATAACTTCTACTGAAGTTTTATCTTTCCTTGTTTTGTTGTTCCTTTCACTTCTTTATTTTCTGTGACCAACATGTTTCAACTAATTCCACTGATACACTACTATGCATTTTCTCTAACCCATGTTTTATGTACCTGCTAATGATCTCATAAATCCATCTCTGTACATATTTCATAAGTTGTCCATAACTATTCTACTCAATTTTCCACAATGTTGACCCATCTATCATTGTACTATCATGAAGGCTTCATAGTTGCAACTTAATCAAATGTATCCACTAATATACTCTATCTACAAATAAAATTTTGCATGTCTGGAACAACCTGTACTAAAGATATCTCTACATAAAGTAATATAATCATAAAAACATTCCTGTGTAGTTGCCTGTTACGAGGGAAAAACTCTCTATGGCCAAGGGTAAACCATAATAGACAGGTATGACTGCATAAATCAACTCAATTCCATTGTATGTTATATAAACTAATGTGCAAGATAAGAAAGAGGCCTGACTTGATCCAACGTTCGATGATGTTCCATCGTTGAGCACTTCGACCCAAAGCTCTATACCTGCAATAAGCTCTTAACAAACAAGCATAGAAAGTACATGGTGATAGTATAAAGGGGTTAGGACATTAGATAACATAATCCATCAATAAACATTACAAACATGACCATGGATAATAATCATATATTTGCATGATACCAATAAGATGAAAAATGAGTGTTTCTATTAATAATTGATCAGAAGAAGTGACAACATTACAGACTTCCGTGTCAGCACGGTTCGAAACCAAGAAACCAAGTTCCTTCCAACTGGGTCTCCACCACTTCAATCCTCCACCAAAGGCAAGCTCATAGGAGAGAGACAATGAGGTTCTCTCAACAATAGGGAAAGAGATTGGGGGCTGAAAACTGTGTTCATACTTGAGGGACAAAGGGATGCAGACTCAATATGAAATAATTTCTCTAGAGTAACTTTGCTCTCAAAGTTGAATGCTTTCTCCTCTTTTCCATAGATCGGAATTGTTCTTTTATGGTCTTATAAATGCAACTGAATGGCCGAGTCAGAACGTTTCCAGTATGTGGAAGGCCAAGGATCAGAGATCTCCTGTCATGACATGGAAACTTGACTCCATTTTCTATTTTCTGAAAAAAAATCTCGATGTACGTGGGATGTAGTGGAGCATCCTGTGTATATGAATGCTTTATAGAATATAGGGCACGTATATGTGGAAAAATGTGTATTTTTTACTCTGGATTCATAAAAAAGGGATGACAAGTCTACATAGGGAAATGGAAAAAAGCATGATGCCCCCTAATGTGTGAGATCAAAGGAGTATCTATGATGGAAGAAATACATTATAAATAACCCAGGAGTGGAGTGGTAGAGAACTAGTTGGATGAATTTGATTGCTCATTACATTATGTATTGAATTTTCATACATGGCTGCTAAAAATACAATGGATATCCATGTGGAAAATATACCAAATAAGTGTTTGTGGCCATGAATAGGCAAATACAAATGTGATTATATGCCAAAACCTGTCATAGTCACAAACAAGGCCTAGTGAAACCAGTCTCAAAATCAATCTGAAGATATATGTATACCATGGAGTACAATCTGATCTCCCATGATCACTGAAGTCGAATAGGTGATGGTCCAATGAAAGGGAAGCAACAACTCAGGAAAGATGTGTCCACGTAGTGATGTCTTCAAGTCTCTTACACTATCTTCCAAGGGTGCAAGTCTACATCATGTGAATAAAGGAGTTGAGGTTGAACATAATGAGACATCATTTGATTACCGGTCATTGAGGTATACTGTTAACAAACGCGAGACAACCTACCAATAATGAAAGTAGGTATCAAGGCACCGAGTACATTCCTACAAGTGTGAATAAAGGAGTCAGTGTCAAACACTTGAGAAATACATTGATCAAGAGACAATGATGTATTCCCATATGTCAATGGTGAGAGAGCCTGCCACTAATGACTGCAAGCCTCAAGGTACTCATAAAGCTCTAGGTCCCATATCCAGAATAAATGAGCTGAAGTCGATGGAAAGAGACCCGTCGAAAGGAGATCATTAAGGCATCTCTCATCAGCCAGCATGAGGAACAAAGCAGGAGCTTCATGATTTGGTAGATATCGAATGAAGAACATGTTCACGAACCAATGACCCTGTGCATCTTTCGCGTGTACCAAATGCAAGCGGTATATGAAAAAGACCCTATGAATAGAAACCAATGATGAAAACTACTGACAAAGGAAAGGATACCACCAATAGGGCTAATGGCATCCAAGACACTGCACGAATCCCAAAGTGTGAATCGATATCTTGTCGTCGAACACAAGGGAAACCACCTAGTCAGCGACCAATGATGAAATGTCAATTGTTGGGTTCAAGTTGACCTACCAATGATGCAAGTAGGGCCAGGGTGCATGATAAGACCATAATATCATGTGATTCTAAGACAAACTAAGGGTATGACCAACATGCAAAGTCAAGATTTCTAAGGAGTGGTCGGCATAGGTTGATAGACTTCCTTTGAACAAGAGCATGAGACATATGGTGGAGTCCAGAAACATAGACTCAATGATTTAACTATTAGATGGAGGAGGCATCAATAAAAGTCTCTATAGGAACTGGAAGAGTAACCAGTGGGTAGAGAAAACTCTGTTATGATATCAACTTCCTAAGGCCATGCTAAACCCAAAATTATGATGACACAAGGACTCAATAATTGTGTGCTATGTTCAAAGGCGACACGAGTGCTGCCAATTATAATATATTACTCCCTTCTCGCCTGTATTTTTTTGTTTTTTCATAACAAATGAATGCTATGATACATAGGAGGAAACACATGTCGCAAGTAAGCAAAACTAGTTCTAGCAGTGGAACGTACCTATTCTTAATGCAAGGAAATGCATGCGGGAGATGGACACTTGGGGTGATGTTCCCTCTAGGGTATAGGGTGTCAAACTGTGAAGGATATAAACAAGGCTCTGCTTGGTTGAGGATGCAAAAACTGCTCAAGCAACAATTTATAACGCAAAGCGAGAACTGGCTAAAGGCTCAATACTACAAGTGAGGGAATGAGATGCAATCACAACTTAACACCAAAAAACATAATTTTTTATTTCTTGTAGTCTACTTGGTGTGAAAAAGGGGTAAATTTGTGCCAAATAGACGTCTTTTCAAATCCAATTTATGAGTGTGAAAAAGACAAGTTCACTCGTCAATCTTTTCTATTTTTGATAACGAGTCAGAAAAGAGCTTAACTAAGACTCATGACCTTTCAAATCCCATTTAACAAGTGTGAAAGGGACAAATCACTCAACAATATTTTCAGTTTTTATACGAGTCGAAAAAGAGATTAACTAAGACTTGTTTTGTTGTCTTAATCAACATGTAAAGGGGGAGGCCAAGGCTCCCATCTCGGTCTTCTACGAAAATTCAGTATCTCATGGATAGCTGACAAAATCTTGGGAACACCCAAAGCTCTCCAAGTCGAGGAGGAGAAAGTGCTAACGGAGGATACAGTCTCTGTGATGGTTCGAATAATGTCTCTTAATGGAAAAGACATAGGTGGGGGTATGGCATGCCCCATTATGTCGTCCCAATCAAAGGGAACCTTGTTAGGACTTGGAGGGAGAGAATTGGGGGAAAGAATAAATCTCTCTCGTTCATAAGGTGGAGGATTTGGAATGTTGATGACATGACTGAAAGGTGCATCAATCTCTCCAGGGAGAGTAGAATTGACCAGATATTTCACTGGTGTGGCCACTTCTTCAATTATAGGTTGAAGAGGATCAATAGTAACGGGGGCAAGAGACGATTCACCCTTGACAAAGGGGATGAGGTCGAGAGAGGATTTCATCGGTGGAACCACTAAGACGATCAAATGAGAAGTGGTGTGAGGAGAAACCATGGATGCCTCAGAATCTGAAGGGATCTTGGGTGAGCCCCATGCTTCTAGTATCCTAGTAGTAGCCGAGCACAAACGAGTAAGGTGACTTCCTTCATAAGTCCTGCAAAGGAATTTAGGCTTACGTCTGAGACATCTAGGCTTCTCGATGTGACTAGCAAGGGAAAGAGAGTCAACTCCTATATTATGAATAGAGGCTGGATACGTGACATGACTATGAGTTGGGGTAAAAAGGATGGTGCCCCTTACATAATTGGCAGAGGTTGGGGGCAAGTTTTCGACATAATTTGTAGAAAACGTTGACCCATCTCCGACATGACTGGCAGAGGTTGGTGATGGAGCACCAGTATGACTAACAGTTACTAGGTTAGCGATATATTGCGACATTTGATTCCAAGGCCTGGGGAAAGATTGATTCTGAAAAATTGTAGGCTAGAAAGGATCCTGGTGTACCCCCTGTCCCAGCCCAGAAAAGTGGTGGCCAATGCAAAAATGGTCTGAAGAGGTTTGGATGGGTATTGTCACCGAGGTCTGTGAATAGACTGAGGTAGGATAAGAATTATTCGAGTGATAATATATGTTTCCCACTTGTGAAGGGGTCCCATAAAGAGGGTAGACCGAACCGTAGAATTGATTCTCCCCATATGAAAGACCTGGGGGTACTTGAGGACCTGTCATGGAAAAAGTGTTCAAAGGAACTGACATGGCATATGAAAGATACATGGGTGGGGTGTAATAAGTGGGATAAACACCCATATGAGTATTGTCTCCTGAAATATCATATCTAGTATTGGATCCATAAAGGGGAAGGTTCCAACCTCCCATGGGGACACGACTCATATCAAATGAAGAAGTAGGCATCAGAGCCATGGTGCCCCTGAATCCAATGATATGATTCATATATGTGGGCTAGGGAGAGGATTGCATGGGAGAAGGCATATCAATAGAAAAATGACTAGAGACCTAAGGTATGGACTGAGCATTGTAGTTTTGCATACCATTGTAAAAAGTAGAAGGGTCTGTTTCCATGAAATGAGCAGGCATCATGGGGTGGGTATCAGTGAATGAGGGAGAAAAAGAAACTCCACTGTCCATAATGATGAAACCCAAAATAGACTCCTAAGGCCAAATAGTAGTCAAAGAGCATACCAAAAAGTCAAGTTACCAATATGCATGCAAATGGGCTAAAGTGGTTGAGTGGCGTCCCTTGGTAAAGAAGGTATGTCTCATCCAAGAGGGACATGAGACTCCCCGCTAAAGTTTGGAGGTAACAGAATCAGTTATAGGGATCCTCATGGGCTTAACAATCAGTCAGTCAGATACCCCCATAGAGGTAATCCTCCATAAAGGCTTTGTGTTATCCAATGCCTATATGATCTAGGGTACAAGTTGAATAACCCCTACAAGTAACCTATGAGATACCTAAGTGAAGAAACTAATAAACCACTATATAATTGATGTATAGGTGAGCAGTCATAAGTCTGGATCACCGTATGGGTAGGGTAGCAAAGCCTGAAAACTTGAAAGCACCGCCTCTCACAGAGGTATGGGTACTAGAAAGATCCCCAAATATGAATAAATCCACAAAAATATCTCTGATGCTAGGTGAGTATCCAAGGGTTATCCATTCGACTAACTTCGTGCAACCTCATGATTAACTCTAGTGTGAGAAGAGCCTCCTGATATTACCAATTATACAATGGACTTCTCAACTCCTTGTCTCAGACACATATGTTGATTTAATTTCCTTGGAGAAGTTTACTCACAAAATCCTATTCCAAGGCACTAAATCCTAAACTAGTTTGTGCACCCTAAAAATAATATCGTGACTAATCAATTTTAGTTTAAGGCATAAATTTTATTGGTTGTGATTACTCAAAAGGGTATGGAAGTGAAACTCATGATGTTATGACTCTGCAAGAAGATAAATATGAATATAATGCAAAGTCTATCTTTAACTTTTCAATGAATGATATGCTAATAAAAACAATTCAATTTTCAATTTCAACTCTGCAATTCAAAAGTAAAATGCAATCTTTCGTTAAATGCACTAAGCTAATGATAAATGTTCAAAGACAAAAATGCTAACCAATTCAAAATGCCTATTTTTTGTATTTTCAATATATTAAAGAGAAAATGTATGGACTGAAAAGCAACCTAATATATAAATTCTACTATGTATAAACAAAATAACTTCAAGCAGAATATCAAGTAGCGAAGCAAACAACCGAGGGTTGAAGGAAAAACCAAAAATGAAAAACAATGAGAAAGACTACACCCAAAAATTCAACTCCCAACAGGTTTCCTGTCAACCCAGAGAAGCTCAACAGACACTACAGAGACCTAAGAAGGCTCAACAATCATCAAATCCCACCCAACAATCACTAAACCAAGAAAAAAGGCAAGGGAAAGTGGTATATGTGACTGTTCAGGGAAACTGGGCGTATATACGCAGCTAGCAGTGAGACAACACACGTGTGTACATGACTGTCAAGGCAATAGGGTGCATACAGGCTTGATAACAAGGCCAAGAATGGGTAAAAAGGCTGAAAACTCAGACCTAGAGTGAACATAATCTGTCAAGCAGTGTTATGAGAAGAAACACAAAGGAAAAAGAGAAATACAAGAAGAAAAAGTACTTCAACCCTTAGAAGGAAGATCTCTCCCCAGTGGAGTCGCCAATTCTGTTAGGAGGGAAAAACTCTCTATGGCCAAGGGTAAACCACAACAGACAGGTATGAATGCAGAAATCAACTCAATTCCATTGTATGTTATATAAACTAATGTGCAAGATAAGAAATATGCCTACCTCGATCCAATGTTCGATGATGTTCCACTGTTGAGCACTTCAACCCAAAGCTCTATACCTACAATAAGTTCTTAACAAACAATCATAGAAAGTACATGGTGATAGTGTAAAGGGGTTAGCACATTAGATAACATAATCCATTAATAAACATTACAAACATGCCCATGGATAATAATCATATATTTTCACGATACCAATAGGATGAGAAAGGAGTATTTCTATTAATAATTGATCAATAGAAGTGACAACATTACAGACTTCCGTGTCGGCACAGTTCGAAACCAAGAAACCAAGTTCCTTCCAACTGGGTATCCACCACTTCAATCCTCCATCAAAGGCAAGATCATAGGAGAGAGACAATGAGGTTCTCTCAACAATAGGGAAAGAGCTTCGGGGCTGAACACTGTGTTCAGACTTGAGGGACAAAGGGATGCAGACTCAATATGAAGTAATTTCTCTAGAGTAAATTTTATCTCAAAGTTGAATACTTTATCCTCTTTTCCATAGCTCAAAATTGTGATTTTATAGTATTCTAAATGAAACTCAAGGGCCGAGTCGGAACGTTTCCAGTATGTGGAAGGCCAAGAATCAGAGATCTCCTATCGTGACATGGAAACTTGACTCCATTTTGTATTTTCTAGCACAAATCCTGATGTACGCAGGATGTAGTGGAGCAACCTGCGTATATGCATGTTGTATAGCAGATAGGGCGCGTATATGTGGAAAAATGTGTATTTTTGGCTCTGGATTCATCAAAAATGGATGACAAGTCTGCATATGGAAATGGAAAAAGGCCCTCTGTGCAAGTTATAAATGGTGGGGAAAATCTTGCTATAACATTGCCAACTGATATCTGCGTGTTAATAATACTTATCAACTGATCAATATGTCATTCTGTACTTATGCCATCTGTCTATGAAAATACTTCAACCTACTTGAAATATGGTTCTCTGATTTGTAGTAGCTACTGCACTGACTCCCCCTATTCAATATTCATATTCACTAGGAGACTCCAAGATGGGTGGCTCAGAAAAATACTCGCTCTGATGCGAAATAATATTCCTCTTCTTCTGTGGATTCATCATATTCCTTTTAATCCTCTTCCTGAATTCCGACATTCTTTTCATTTTCTTCTTGAATTCTGACTTCATCCTCTTCCTAGATTCTGTCATATTCCTATTGGCCTATGAATTCATTATGATCTTGCACTACTGTAAATCTTTTGAGTACGATATCTGGGACTTGGTCTTCATTCACATGCTCTTCTTGTTTTTCATTTCTTCTACAAACTTTCATGTATTTGACATCAGTTTTTTCCTTCATGGGAGGCTCTATCATGCTTCTACAATTTTGAGCTATGTGTCCATAGTTTTGGAATTTGTAACATTCAATATTATGTGGAGCCACATAGTAATTTCTGGCTTGAACATATCTTTCATAAGCCCTGCAATCTACAACTTTATGTCCAAATTTAGTACAATTAAAACAATTACCATACAATAAATTTACATACCTCAGAGTGAATGATCTTCTTTGTGGTCTATTCCTTCTGGATTCCTATCTTGGTTGATCATGATTGGAATTTATTTGCTTCTTGAATGTAGAAGGTATTATGTATTCATTCATTTCTAATTCGTGTTGACCATTGTTATGAGGAAAATCACTCTATAAAATGGGGTAAACCAAAACAGACGGAAATGACTGCAGAAATCAACTCTAATCTCAAGTACGCTATATAAAAAAATATGTTAACAAGACAAGATAAAGATCCTACCTCATCTAGACGTTCGATGAATTCCACCATTAAGCACTCGACTCAAAGAAATACACCTACAACTTGTTATCAACAACCAAGATATGTAAGCATATGGTGATAATATATAAAGTTAGCACATACAATAGCATAATCCATCAATATCCATAACAAATATTCCCATGGAATAACAATTCAAGTATTTTCAAGACATTAATTGGAAGAGAAAAGAGTATTTCTATTAAAATGTAATAAAAAAAAGTGTTGAATGAGAAAATTCTTTGTCGACACGTTCAGAACCGAGAAACTAAGTCCCTTCCAATTGGGCCTCCAACACTTCAATCCTCCACCAATGGAAAGCTCATATAAGAGAGACAATGAGGTTCTCCATCAAATAGGGAAGATATTGGGGGATGAGCAATGTGTTTAGACTTAAAAGGACAAAGGGATGCAGACTCAATATGAAGTGAATAATTTCTCTAGAGTAACTTTTCTCTCAAAGTTGAATTCTTCTCCTTTCTCCATGTCTTGGATAAGGCCCATTTATAGCCTTCAAATGGAACTAAAGCGTTGATTCATAATGTTTCCAATATATGGAAGGTCAAGGATCATGGATCCCGTGACATGACATGGAAACCCAACAATTTTTTTTAATTTTGAGCAAAAAACCCAATGCACATGGGTTGTAATGGTGCAACCTGCGTATACGCATGATGTATAGTTGTTAGGGAGCGTATGTGTGGAAAAATATGTTTTTTATCTCTGGGAACTACAAAAGCGTACTTCAAGTCTACATAGGGTAATGTAAAAGGCCTTTCTGAGAAATTTTGCATGAGGTGAGGAAAATATTTCTATAACATATGCCCCCTAATGTGTGAGGTCAAAAGAGTATCTACTATGGCTGAAATACATTATAATTCCCATAAGTGGAGTAATGGAGACCCAGCTAGAAAAATTAGTTGCTCATAAGAATATTACAATCCATAATGAATTTGCGCACATGGCTGCCAATTTGAATTACACTGCAGATCCATGTGGAAATATACCAAATAGTTTTTCATGGCCATGAATAGGTAATACAAAAGTAGATACATGAAATAGGTTGTCATAGTCACGAACAAGGCCTAGTGAAAAATAAATCTAAAGATATCTGTATACAATAGAGTACAATCTAATCTCCCGTGATCATTGAAGTCATATAGGTATTGGCCAGTGAATGATAGAAACAACTAAGAAAATATGTGACTATGAACTGATGTCTTCAAGTCTTCTACATGATCCGCCAAAGGTGAAAGTATACATCATGTGAATAAAGGAGTTCAAGTCGAACACAATGAGACTTTGTTTGATTACTGATCATTAAGGTATACCATTAACAAATGTGAGACAACCTACCGATAATGAAAGTAGGTATCAAGGCACCGGGTACATTCTTACAAGTCAGAATAATGGTTTTGAGGTCGAACACTTGAAGAATCCATCGATCGAAAGAAATTGGTGTATTCCCAACTGTCGATGGCGAGAGAACCTACCATTGATGACTGGAATCCTCTAGGTACTCATAGGAATCCAGGTATCATTTCCAGTCTAGATGGGTTGAATTTGATGGAAGGATACCCGCTAAAAGGAGAGCATTAAGGAATATCTCATCATTCTGCACTAGGTACCAAGAAGGATCTTGATGATTTGGAGGAACTCTGACAAAGAACATGTTCACGAACCAATGACCCTGTGTGTCTTCCGCATGCACCAAATGCAAGTAGTGCACAAAAATATCCTCGGAATAGTAGCCAATGACAAAAAATGTCGACAAAGGAGAAGAAACCACCAATAAGGCTAATAGAATCCAAGACACTCCATGAATCCCAATGTGTGAATAGATTTCTTGCCATCGAACATAAGGGAAACCCCCCATTCAATGACCAATGAAGAGATGTTGACTGTTGGGAGGTTACCTACCTATAAAGAAAGTAGGACCAGGGTGCACGGTAGGAATACAACTTCATGTAACTCTGAGACACACTGAGGGTATGGTCGACATGAAAAGTCAAGAGTTCTAAGAAATGGAAGACATAGGCTAATAGACATCCTTTGAACAATATCATCAGACATATGGATGAATCTGGCAGCATAGACTCAATGATGAAACTTTGTGATGCAGGAGGCACCAATCAAAATTTCCATAGGAACTAGAAGAATAACCAGTCGGGGGAGTAAACTCTTAGTAACGAGATTAGATTCCTAAGGTCATGCTAAACCAAAATTTTTGATGACAAGTGGACTCAAAAGTTTCTGCTCTGTTAAAAGGCGACATGATTTCTTCCAATGTAAGGTAATACTATTTTCCCGCCCGTTTTTATTTTATTTTTCATAGTCAAATGAATGTTATGATACAAAGGAGGAAACAAGTGTCACGAGTAAGAAACTAGTTCCAATAGTGGAACATACCTATGCTCAATGAAAGGAGCTGCATGCAGTATATGGACACCAGGGGGAATGTTTCCTCTTGGGGCATAGGGTGTCAAGATGCAAAGGATATAAACAAGGCTCTACTTGGCTGATGATGCAAGCTGTTGAGGTGGTAGGTTTATTTGAGAAAGCGAGAACTGACAATAAGATTAATACTGCAAGCAAGAGAATGAGATGCAATTACAACTTAATGCCAAAGAATGTCCTTTTTCATAAATTTAGTCTACTTGGTTTTAAAAGGGGTTAAACTTACACCAAATAGATGTCTTTTCAAATCCAATTTATGAGTGTGAAAGAGACAAGTTCACTCGGCAATCTTTTCGCTTTTTGAGAGAGTCGAAAAATAGATTAAACCAGACTCATGGGGAATCCCCATATGTGTAGGTAAGCATGCTTATGACTAATAAATGAGGTTCGAATGAAAATTCATATATTATTTATAAGGAAATCCTGTTCCTATGGACAAAATCTCTGCATGGGCACCAAATGGCACATAGTTTCTAACTAGGTCACCCATGTTTGGTAAGTCTCTACCATTCACTAACGACACTTCCAGTTGTAGAAAGAAGGATCTATGTCACTAATAAATGGGTCCATACCTAAGGCATATGAATTGTATCTATAGGATAATGCAAGTGGGTAAAACGAAGTGATGACCTATCCTATATGCTAGTCAACGAAAAATACCTACCAAAGTTATGAATGAGCGACATGATGCTAGAAATCACAAGAATCCCTATATAAAACAACCAAAACCAATTCCATCCACTGCATTATTAGTCCACTAGGCCAAAATATTAGCAAAAACTATGTAAAGTGGGTAAAATGTTTCTATAAATAGTAAAAAATAACCAATTGACCATATCATTTGTATTTTTTACCCAAATAGTTCATTTTGGACTAAATTTATCCTGATTTTCAAGTGTTGATTGCGGGAGGTACGAGTGATAGAATTGACAACCGTATGGAGCAAGTAAGTCTTCTTGCTCTTCTCTTCATTTCTATTGGTTTAAAATTTTCATTTAGGCTTCAATTCTTGAGCATTTGAAGGCATAAATTAGAAACTAGGGTGTACGCGGTTTGTAATTCATTGGGTCACGTATATGCATCCCTATACATGATTGTGATCAAAACAGACCACATATATCCAACCCTATACGCGAATGTGTAAACTGTAGCTTGTGTACAAGTCCGTGAGTTGAATTTTAGAATGGTACTGACTCAAAAATTGATTTTAAACTTGAAAGATGGTGCTAGAGTGGAGAGAAAGAGAGAATGAAGAGGTTAATGCTACAATGGAAAGATATCCAGGGGTCCAAATGGAATTAATAAGATGTGGGCTATATCAATTTTGGTATTTCAAAGGCATGAGCGCTCAAGTCAGACTGCTCCAGATGTTGGTGAACTACTGGGATTCAGATACAAAGGCCTTCAACATCGATGGAAAACCATTGAGGATTGAGGTCGAGAAAATATACTTTTTGACAGGATTTTCACGTCAGGGTGAGGTGGTGAACCTCAAATCTCAGGGAGATGGGAGTGGCATGAATACAGAGGATTACATAGCCACCCATTGTGTTGCAGGGAATGAGAAGGTAGGGAACCAACTCTTGATCAGAGCGATAAACAACCTGAGTCTCAAGATCATTGTCCTAGTGTTGACATGGATTAAAGGATCAACCTCGTTGCATCAGGCATCAAGACCACTTATTTTATACTTGGTGGAGTTCTTGCGGCCCACGGTTTACAATTGGTGAACCACACTGTTGGCCAACATGAAGATCCATCTAACATACTGCAAACAAGTTAGAAAGAGGAACTTCAGGTTTGCATCCATATTATGTAGTTTTTTCTTTGCGTGGGTTCTAGGCTTGGGCCCTAGAGTCGATATTGTTCTGCATGGACTTCGCGATCCAACCATGGCATGGTGGACCGAAGTGATGAGGCGGTTGGGAGGTGTTAGGGTACCAAAACCCTACAACAACGATTTTTTTGTTTGGTGGCATCGATAGGTGATAGATTTGGATGACTAACCATATGTTGGGATCAACTTCAGAGGAGATCCAGACATGCCATTACCACCAGGTTCCACCTACGGAGACACTGGTAAAAACGTTTTTTGAATATTTAATTTTTTGTATTTTTGTAAAATAAAACAAAAATATTTTTGGATGATGTCAAGTACTAATTTAAACATTTATGTTACGCATATGTGGGTCCGCGACGACCGGATGGAATCCCATGACAACAATGGAGGCACCAGGGGGATGAGCCATTAGGATGAGATGCTGAGAGAGTGATTCAAAACGTGTAGGGAAACCTGTCTCATTTGACACAAAGAATTTTGATGGTTCAGGTAGAGGATCTGTCAGAGGCGATGAAACGACAGGTGGTAGGTGTGCCTCATTCTTGGGTGCGACTCTTCCGACGTCTCCCAAACATCGTACTATGGTATCATGACACACATCTGGTGCAATAGGAGTAGATGTTATGGTTATTGTATTGATCATCCTTATATGTATTTTGAGGGTGTGAGCCCCAATTTTGTACTATAACACCATATTTTTGGAGAGATGAAATATAAAAAACATTGGTCTTCACCTTTACTTATATTAGAATGTGTACATTGGTGAATGTGTTTTCTTTACTTTAGTTATGTGAAAAATGCCAATTTAAAACATAATTAGCATATGCATCGGATACATAATTACAACTTCTAGGTATGTGATGATAAGTAATGAAATAAAAATGTTGTTCCAAAAGTTGTACCTGTAGGAATCGTCGGAGTAGAGTAGGGTCTTTCACATGGTAACTGTCGTTCAACTGAAATACTACTAACTAGGAGTCCAGGTGAAATTCTAAAGAAAAAATACCATGTGAAATGGCATCGTGCAAAATCTCTATAATGACGCTATATTCGGCCACATTATTCATTGATTGACCTAGGAAAATTCCGCATGAAGACACCAGTTGACCCTCGAGTGAGTAAAAAACCCAAGCGGTGGAAGCCAAGTTCCGTGTATGATGATTGACCCCATCTGCAAATCCTAGTTATACCGAAGACTTCGTTGACATCTTCCAACCAAGGGAAAACTCAATAAGAAATCCGATGATGAAAGGGGAAAAGATATATACACTAAAATACATTAGTAAAGAAAGAGTTATACCCAATATTGGGGCTCAAGCATAACATATTTTCAAGTAGATCCCATTCTTGGGCTCAACCAACATATTCTCTTCATAACATTTTAGTTTTTAGGCTCTTTTATCTAAGACACGTCGCACGATATAAGGATCGTGCCACATGGGGTTGAACTTGCCTACCCCAAATGGTTCTTTGGCTTGGTCATACAAGAGGACCAAGTCACCCTCATCGTATTGTTGAGGACAGAGATATTTATCACACTGGACATTGACATGTCGTTTATTTTCTTCGATATCCATAGAGGCATCTCGACGCTGCTCATTTAGATTCTCTAGGTGTACGAGGCATTGTTTGAGATTGGAAGTGTTAGGTAGGAGCTTAACTTCCAATTTAAGAGAAGGTATTTTTCATTCAATAGGTAGGATCAACTCCACACCATGTACTAACAAGAAGGGAGAAAAACCAGTGGGAGTTTTAACCGAGGTTCGGTATGCCCAAAGCGTAGGGTAAGCCATGATATGCCAGTCATATTTTCTCTGGCTGAAAATTTTCTACAAAATGGTCTTGAGAGACTTGTTCACAACCTCCACTTGTCCATTTTCTTGGGGGTAGTAAGGGGAAGAATGAACTTCTTTAAAACCTAGTTTTGATGCTAATTCTTTCATCATTTCATTCTGAAAGTGATTTCCATGACCAGTGACAATATCACTCGGGATTTTGAATCTGGCTACAATTTGATTGAACACGAAAAATGCAATAGTCTTATCATCATATTTAATTGTAGGCATGGCCTCAACCCACTTATTAAATTATTCTATGGCCATGATAATATGTTGATGCCCCCCATCCGAAGTTGGATTGCAATCCACAAAATCCACCCCCCACTTGGTGAAAGGAACGATGGTAATGATCAGGTAAAGAGGGGTTTGATGCAAGCGCATATTCCGAGTGAAAACATGGCAGGGGTGAGACTTCTTGAGTGCTTCGATACAATCTTTAAAAATAGAATTCAAAAAATAATCGGCTCACAATATCTTCTAGGTTGTCACAAGCCCAGATAGATGACCACCAAAAGCTCCACTATAACAATCATTAAGGATAGACTCAACCTCTTCGTGAGTCAAGAAACAATGCAAGATATTATCTACGCCTCGAAAATAAGGTAGTTCTTAGCTTGATATCGTATGCGTCATCGGTCATCTCTCAAAAGATGTTGAGGGAACTTCAAGGTTTGAAGGTAGATACAAATATCTCCATACTAGGGGTCTGATGACGAGACAAGGAAAATGTGTTCATCTGCAAATGAATCAACATGAATAGAATCCTCATATAACTGAGGGAAGTCCAATATTAACTTGGAAAAAATAGCAAATTCTTGGATTTTGTTGAAGCAAAATTGAGATCAAAGTCTTTCAAGATAAAAATCCATTTATTATATTTCCCCCCTATGATATGCCTAGTAAGGACATATTGAATGGATTAACATTAGCAACCACGATAGTTTTGAAAAGGAATATATAGTGTCGTAATCATTGAACTGCATAAACAAAAGCCAAAGAAATCTTCTCAACATGCGAATACTTAAGTTCAGGGCCGTCTAAGTTTCGACTAAGATAGTAAATGACGTGCTCACAGAGCTCATCATCCTCCTGAACTAAAACCATACCAATCGCCCCCTCGGATGTGACGGTATAAAGCAAGTAATCTCTACTATAGTCTGGAGGATTCAACATAGGCTTCGACACCAAGGCTTTCTTCAGAGAATTGAAGGATTCCTAGGCTCGTTCATCCCATATAAAAGGACTGTCCTTCTTCAAGAGACGCATGAAACCCTTAGCAATATTGGCATAGTTCACTATAAACTGATGTAAAAAGTTAGCTTTCCCTTGTAAACCTTGAAGCTGATGAATGGTGTGTAGGGGAGGAAATCAAAGTATTGCCTCAACCTTTAAAGGATCCACCATCGTCTCAGTCTCAGAGACTAATAATCCTAGAAGACGACCTGACCTAAAGAAAAATATGCACTTATGAGGGTTAAAACAGATGCAATAATAGAAACATCTTTCAAAAACTAGACAAAGGTGGGTAGAGTGATCCACTCTCTTATGAGAATGATCAGCGATATCATCAAGGTAAGCTTTGACTATATTCTTGAGATCATGAAAAGAGAAGGTCATGGCTTGATGGAAGGTTGCTCCGACATTTTTAAGGCCAAAAGGGATTTTCCAGTATGTGAATGTACCTCGAGGACAAATAAATGTCATCTTAGGTTGATCCTTGGATTTAATCTAAATTTGGTTGTATCCTGAAAATCCGTCCATGAAAGAAAAAACCTCACATCTTGCAGACTCATCAAGAATATGATCAATGAAGGGTTTCCAAAAGTTGTCTTTAGGATAAGTCTTATTTAGGTCTCAGAAATCCATGCATACACGAATGGTTCCTTTCTTTTTATTCACAGGAACAAGGTTGGATACCCATTCAGTCAAGGGAACTAGGTAGATAAAGTCAACATTAATTCATTTCTCTACCTCTTCCTTAATAGAAGTGGCCTTCCTATGATTAAAAAATCTAAGTCGTTGTCGAACAAGTTTAACAACCGAGTAGGTTTTAATCTCATGTTCGACAATTCGAGGGGCGATTCCTGGCATCTCTTCATATGAAAAAGTGAATACATCATTGAATTATTTTAAGAGCACAATGTAGATCATAATTTCTTTTGACAAACAATCCACACCTATATTTACATTTTCAACCTTACCATAAATACAAGAGATATCGATCATGATGATAGGGGAGATAGTGGCCAAATTTCCTTCATCATAAATACCATGTGTATCAAGTGGAACTACAATGTGACTGACTATCTCGCTCAAGGTAGATATAAAATCATCTTGTTTGATTCTAGAAAGATCTGTAAGGAAATAAGAGTGATGGTGTATGTCATCCCATGGTCTATCAGAATCATTCATGGCCTCTATGATTGCTTCATCCTAGGGTAAAATATCATCAAAGTAGTCATGTGATCAAGATGATGAAGTGGCCCAAATAGGCTTAAAAACAAGATCCTCCTCCTATGTCTGCAAGGAGATAGGATCTGGGTCAACAGAAGAGTCAAAAACATCCTGATACGTTATCTCTGCCGCCGACAGTGGAATAGCCATTCCATTATGCGACTTACCTTCACATGACGCAGTTGAGGAAGGTAGGGTCCAAGGATTGTTAAAATATGAAGTGCGGAAAGGAATGAACCTCATTGATGAAGTATACCTACTGTACATGGCATATATATGATGAATCATTTTCCAAAATCAAAAGTACACATAAGGGATGAATACATTCAGACACCAATATTCTCAGTTGTCGGCTAAGAATTATCAATCGTGGGGATCGATAGTCCAAATAATGCATTGGGGCTAACATACGCAAAGGAAAACTGATCAATTGTCACGATTTTCCCATCACGAGGAAAACATAAAGTATGGAAGATGGACGATACAAATGAAGTCATAGCATAAGTCCAGTTACATCCTAGTAACAAGTTATATTCGAGGGGCACATCAACCACCTCGACATCCACCTTCACTCTCTTCCCACCTAACTAGACCGGGAAGGCAGGAAGAACACCATGGGGATGAAAATAACAATTGTCAAACGTGGTCAACATGGTCGAAGATTGAGAGAGGGTCAGAGAGCCAATGGCTTTCCAACATGTCAGGGACATCATGCATGTTGCAATGCCTTCATCAATAATAGTACGTTTGATGGTACACTTTGAGTAATCCACATGGATTTGGAATTCCACATGGTAAAGAAAACGAGGCTTCACATCCGTGATGTAAAAATTGATAACCTTAGAGCCACAGGGATCTAGATATCCTAACACAGATAACAAGACATTCCTTTGTGAAGGACACATCTGGAGTACCTCTAGAGCCAACATCGTGCAAGGGGTTTCACCTAGATCCTCAATAATATAATAATTATGGGAATATCTAGCATTAGGGTTGTGCATTGAGCGTTTGAGTACTCCTTTCGAAATACGAGGTGGAGGCTATGGTTTTTCGATCTGTAAAGGCATCTTCATAGGAGGGGGAGAATCTAGACCTGGAACAGTCTATGAAGAAATATAGTCACAAGACTGAGTGGCTACATTAACTTGAGACTTGACCATATTGATGCATATATGGTCATCATCTTGCATCGGTGGGTTTTGACTCCCACTCACCGCATTTATGGAATTCGAGGAGCTCAAGGACATATGATGATTATGCAGAAAAGGATTAGTCAACACAGTGGGTGGTAGAGATAAAATATTCACATCTTTTGTAATTTTGGGGCACAAGTGGGTAAGGTGATCATATGTACAAAGATTGCAAGGAAACTTCACCTTTCACCTTTATTTCTTTCCCTCACCAACATTATTATTTGACTTCTCATTATTAGCGTTGTCCTTGGGTTTATTATTATTATTATTCCTCCCACCCTTACGATTATTACCACGTCCTTTCCTTTTATTCCCTTCTAGTTTTTGGTTACCATTCGGGTTGGTTGACAATTGAACATAATGTATGTTTTCTGACTCAGTGGGAGTGGAGGAGACAGACGAATCTTTTCCTCCTACAAACTAGCTTAGAGACTACTCTTTCAAGTGACTTGTCACCAAGTCTGCGTATTTGACATTTTTGGAGCCTACAATGCCATCGGTATGAGGCTCAAGCTTTTTTCTAGGGTCATAGATTGACCTCGGTGCGTCAGGAATAATTTTGTATAACATCCCATACTGGGCATACATAAGATCTAACTGATGGTGTTTAAAAATTACTTCTTCCTCAGATTTAACTCTAGATGTAGAAACATCCTTTGAAATATAAGGATGTAAATATTTAAGGAACCATTCCAAAAGGAACTATGGAGGAATGTAGGCCTTGATCAAACTCCTCCATCTACACCACTCTTGGATGTGATCCAATATATGGGTGGCTTTGTCCTAGAGGAAGGCCATTAGAAGTTCTATGTTGGCGTAACGAACTGACAATTGGAAGTGGTTGAGGAAGACTAAAACCATATGATTAAAATTTTTGAATACCCCCCCCCAGTATCTCTATGTACCATTTCACTACGACCCTCTGTGAGGGTGCGTTGAAAAAATATTAAATGAATAGATTCGTAATTAAGGGAATTAGAAGAGCACCAAAGATGGAAAGTAGTGACATGATCACCAGGATCCTCACTAGTATTACCCTCGAATTTCATAATATCCAGAGGAAGATTGGTGGGGATGGGAGGCCATGTCAGGTCATGATGCACGCGGTCATTCGTTAATCTAGACAATTCTGGAAAATTGATCATGGCCAGAAAAGGGAGAAGGGGTTGCGACATCTAGCCCCAAGCTACCAAGAAACATTGTTGCTGGGGAATTGCATCCCATATAGGGTTATGGTAAGCACCATGGCCCTGTCCGGGATTGTAAACCCCCCCTACGAACTGATTCAGAAGGGGTTTTTTGGGCACCATTCAAGTAGGAATGTTACGATGAGGATTGTAAATATTGCCCCTAGATGGAGTAGCTCTAGGTTGGGGGTTTCCCAAGGTGTGAAAATGACATTTTATGGGTGTGAATATGGAGGATAGAGGTGGATTCGTCATGCCAAATGTGTTGGTCAAAATTGGTATGGAGGAGGTAGGTGTAAAGGATGGAACATAAGCAACAACTTGTCTGCTAGGTTGACCACTCCATCCAGGAGAATTAAGACCAATATTAGACCTAGAGTGAAAAGGAGGTAGGATTCCAACCATAGGAGTCGTTTGAGGGATATGAGCACCTCCAAATGAGAATAGAATATGCAGAGGATCTATGCCCCCAAGTCCAATACTAGTATTCAGATTAGATGGTGGAATGGAGGATGAAAATTGCAATGTGAAATTAGGCATACCATAAGAAAAAGGGCTAGAGGTTGTAGGGATGTAGTGAGTATTGTAGCTCGATGAATGAAAAAGAGACCCAAAAGGGTTTGTGACTATAGTTTGAGTATTGACTATAGAACAGACACGAGTGATGATGAGAACACTTGGCACTACAACCATGGTGGTTGAAAGTGTCGAAGGAGTAAAATTAACTATAGTGGGTATGGGAGTCAAAGGACTCCCAATATCTTTCTGAGTCGACTCAGTACTCATACTTGTATGACCACAATTTTGGTAGGTGGAGGTGTGTGTACCGCATTTGATAACTTTATGCCTTTTAGAAGGAAAAAAATCAATATGCGGTGGTAACTTCAACAAATGACAGGACTTGTGGGGAATATGGTCTAGCTCCATGATGACTCAAGACTTGAGATATAAAAACAAATTCTAAGGAAAACTACTAATGAAAGAGAACACCAAAATTAAGAAAAAGGCCAATATGCACACAAAAAATATAAAGTGGTTGAAAGGGGCCTCCCTTCGTAAAGTAGGTATGTCTCACCCAAGAGGGGCCTGAGACTCCCTGCCAAAGATCAGAGGTATCAAAATCAGTTATAAGGGTCCCCGTGGGATTAACAACCAATCGGTCAGATCCCGCCAGAGAGGTACTCCTCCATAAAGGTTGTGTGTTGTTCGATGTTTATCTGACTCAGGGTACCTATAGAATAACTCATGAAAGTAACCTATGTGGCTACCTATGTCAAGCAACTAAGCTACCACGATATAACCAATGCGTAGGAGAAAAATCATAAGTCAGGTCCACCGTATGGGTAGGGTAAAAAAGACCGAAATATGGAAAGGACAGCCTCTCACACAGGTAAAGTTACTAGCAAGAACCCCATATTTGAATAGTTCCCAAGAAATGTATCTGGTGTTAAGAAGGTATTGGGGGGATATCCCCTCAACCAACCTCGTGAGACCTTGTTCTTAAATCCGATGTGAGTGGAGCTTCCTGACGTCACCAATTATACAATGGATTTCACCACTCCCTTAGTCAGACACATATGTTGAGTCTGATAGACTTGGAGAAGTTTAATCACAAAATCCTATTCCAAGGTTCTAAATCTTAATCTAGTTTGTGCACCCTGAAAAACAAAATTGTTTCTAATCAATTTTAAATTTATCAGCGTTATTTTTAGTGGTTTTTCTTACTCAAAAGGTGAAGACATTAAACTAATGATGTTATGACTCAGCAAGTAAAATAAATGAATATGAATAAAATGCAAAGTCCTAACTTCCATTCCCAATAAATGATAAGCTTTTCAAAATGCATTTTTCAATTCAATTCTTCAATTTCAAATAAGATGCAATATTTATATACACGTACTAAGATCAATGAAAAGAACCCAACAGATCAAATGCCAACAATGCAAAATGTACTTTTTTGTATTTTTAATAAAAAGGAATGAAAACACAAGGACTAAACAACAACTTGATATAAAGACCCTACTATATGTAAACAAATACAAACCAAGTTGTAATATCCTTAGGCTGAACCCAATTGTAAATGTAAATGAAAATGTACTTAAGATGGTGATTTGTTTGATATCATGTTTGTATGCACCTTTCATGGCATAGTGCGCGCATGTACTGCGCAGTAAAATGAGGAAGTGTGCACATTCTAGGATACTGCGCGCAACAACTTAAGTGTGCTCAATTTTGAGGCCAGGGAGCCTTTGTGTATATGTTTTGTTTTATAGGCTAGTGAGCCAATTTTTTGATGATTAGGCCAGAGAGCCTATATGTGAAAGGCCAGTGAACCTATTTTTGTATATGTCTCATCATTAATATAAAATACAAAGTTGCGCGCAGACCGACCACGATAAAAGGGATGGGGGACTAAAATCCACTAGTTAGGGAAAGGGAGGGCTAAAATTTAAGGAAAAGGGCTAAGCTAGGGAGCTTAAGCCAAAAAGGAATATTATATTAATATTTCTTAAAATATAAAGTATGGATAATTATTTTATCCGAAGTTCCAAAGTTGGGGACAAGTGGGCCAAAGTAGCTCCCAACATGACAAGTGTCAAGTTGGGTACATGCATACAAATTGTTTGGACTTAGTTCATTTTCCATCATTCATCCATCATTCTGGCCATCATTCAATCATCCATTCGAGCCATACCAGGACCATTCACTCACGTAGTCAACTATCCTCCATATTTCATGTCACTATACCTGAACCCATATCCATATCCATACTTATTTGTGTAGCGGGTTAGCTTGGGAGCTGGACTAAAGAAGCGGGTTGTCAGGCCTATGGAATATTGAAGAGGCAGGTTGTCAAGCCCATGGGAAAATTCTCTCTGGGTGAGAGAATTGCTGGGAATTGATTTGCTGAAGGTGCTAAACTGTAGCTATGGGGCTCTAAGACTTCCTATCTAGCCTGTTGTTGAAACCTAGAAAGGAAGTGGGGAAGTTGAAGGACTGTTGAGAAGAGAAGGGGCACACTTCCTGGGTGGGACATGCATGTGGGGAATGAGGGAATGTACATTGTTAGTTGAGTGAGCACCTGTGATAGAGTATTTCCTGTTGTCTATGAGCCATTAGCCTGGTTAGGAACCCTTTACCCGGGTGGAGTTTAGTTCTAGCTCAGGGATGACTCATTGTTGAGAGTGATGAATAGTGTGGTCTAAGGTTGGGAGGTTTGTGGAAGGTATGCACGCAATTGGTGATATTCTTACCAAGATTAGTGTCAACTGTGTGATAAATTTACATGTTGCATTGTCATTTATGTGTTCAGTTTTATGGGTTATCCTGTGTATGAGTTATAACTATGTTTATAATTATGTGTATTTCCCACATATGCTGCATGTATACATTTACTATTATTTGTGTGTGAATCCATGCATTTACAGATGTATTTGTATTTTTACGTTTATATATATGTTTCCGCAAGAGATCTCTGTGTATATATTTTAATTGCATGCAGTTCGAAAAATTTAAGTGGCATAGGTCAGTAGGATGCTGGTTATGTTACGATATGTTCTGCAGAGAGAACGAAAGTATTCTCTAGAGTAGTGTGGCCCAGCCTGGGTGGACAGGGACGTTACAACAAGTAGAGTATCAAGAAGAAAACACCCATCCCAGGATGCAAGGACAACTAATGAAAAGGATGATGAGAAAGAAAAAACAACCCAAAAATTCAACCAAAGAAAGGTTTCTTATCACTCTACAGGCACTTAACAATCATGAAAGAGACCTAAGAAGACTCAACAACCATCAAAAGTTACCCAACAAACATCAAACTCAAAAATCAAGAAAAAAAGGATGATGTACACGACTGTTCAAGATAAACCAGCATATATACGCTTCCTACAAAATGAAAACTCGCATATGTACACGATTGTTAAGGAGAAACCCGTATATATATGCTTCCTACAAAATGACAGCTTGCATATGTACGTGACTGTCAGGGGAAAAACTGTGTATATGTATTGAAACAATGGCAGGTTAAGGATAATGCCAAGAAACTCAGACTCAAAATGAAAAGAAGCTTCCAAACAATCAAACGACAATAAAATCAAGATAAACAAGAGAAATCAAAGGAGAAAAACACTCCAAACCCCGAAAAGAAGATTCATCCCCAGTATGGTCGCTAATTTTGTTACAAGGAAAATCACTCTATGACATGGGATAAACCACAACAGACAGAAATGACTATAGAAATCAACTCTAATCTCAAGTATGTTATATAAAAAAATAGTTTAACACGACAAGATAAAGATCCTACCTCATACAGACATTCAATGAAGTCCATCGTTGAGCACTCGACTCAAAGCAATACACCTGCAACTTGTCCTCAACAACCAAGATACACAAGCATATGGTGATAATATATAAATTTAGCACATACAATAGCATAATCCATCAATATTCATAACAAATATTCCCATGGAATAATAATTTAAATATTTGCAAGACATTAATTGGATGAGAAAATAATATTTCTATTAAAATGTAATCAACAGAAGTGTATGAATGACAAACTTCTATGTCGGCACGTTCGGAACCGAGAAAGTAAGTCCCTTCTAAATGGTCCTCCACCACTTCGATCCTCCACCAAAGGAAAGCTCATATAAGAGAGACAATGAGGTTCTCCATCAAATAGGGAAGAGCTTGGGGGTTGAACAATCTGTTTAGACTTAAAAGGACAAAGGGATGCAGACTCAATATGAAGTGAATAATTTCTCTAGAGTAACTTTGCTCTCAAAGTTGAATTCTTCTCCTTTATCCACAACTTGGATAGGGCCCATTTATAGCCTTAAAATGGAACTGAAGGGCCGAGTCAGAACGTTTCCAGTATATGGAAGGTCAAGGATCATGGATCCTGTGACGTGACATGGAAACCCAACACCATTTTTTAATTTTGAGCACAAAACCTGATGTACGCGGTCTATAATGGTGCAACTTGAGTATACGCATGTTGTATAGATGTTAGGGCATGTATGTGTGGAAAAACATGGTTTTTATCTATGGTAACTTCAAAAGGGGACTTCAAGTCTGCATTGGGAAATGGAAAAAGCCTTATGAGAAAGTTTGCATGAAGTGAGGAAAATCTTTCTATAACAACCATCATTCCCTCCTTTGAGAAATTTTTCATAACTCTTTTTTTCCATTTCTTTCATCATGGATCTTGAACCTTCCTAAAAATGAACATTCTTGTATCCTAGTCCATATTTTTCATTGTATGGCCTTTGACTGTTGAGAATGTTTTCTAACACTTGAGCACTTTTCAAGTTATTTTTGAGCTTGTTGACTTCAACTCTAAATGTCATGATTTCCTTTTCTATATTCTCACTCTTTTTCTTTGTTTATCATCTAGATTTGCATAAATGCTTCCTTTCTCTTACCTTATTCAAGTTGGGTTTTCAAGAAGATGTTTTCTTCTTTGAATGATTTGTTTTTCTTCCTTTATTTCTTTAGGTCGGTTAAAGCATTAATTAATTCTTTCTCAAGATCCACTTCACCTTATTCTTCACTCTCATGAGTTATTTTCTTATTTTCCATAGCCATAAAGAGTACTCTATCTGAGTCACTATCACTTACATCATTTTCATCAGATGAAGAATTGTCTTCTCTTGAGTAGAGATTTTTCTTGAATATTTTCCTTTTGTTCCCCTTTTGATATTTATTTTCTTTCTTGGGATCCATCTTCTTCATCACTATCTGATTTCTTATCATAAGGACACTTATTTGCAAAATGACCAATTTTACCACAATTAAAACATTTTAATGGAATCATACCTTTGTACTTTCTAGTTCCTTTCTTTAACTTCCTTACGAAGTTGTCTATTTCTTCATCCTCGTCTAAATCATTTCTATAGCTACAATTTGGATTTGAATCAAGATTTTTCTTCTTCTTGGGTGGTTTGAAGGTGTTGATATTTTGATGTAACTTACAAAAGATATTATTTTGTATTTGTATTGGTCAAACCTAGAGAAGGTTATTGTAATCTTATTGTATAAATCAACTCAAAATAAATCATTATTTTATTGTTATCCTTATTGTAAAAGTCAAAATGGCCCCTCTTAGGGTTGCATCTTTTCGGGAGTCAAGTTAAGTGTATAAATATAGGTCGAGTTCCTCTCATTTGTACACACACACACACCTTGCCTTCTCTTATGTATTTGGAGCATAGAAAAGGAGGTCTAGTGCACGTGGTCTTGGTTTCTTGGTCTTTGGTATCTTGGTCTTGGTCTATTTGTGGAGAGATATAGCATGACATTGTACTAGTTGAAGGAATATTTACTGAAGAATCGGTTGTTGGGTTTTCTCCCCCACGATGGTTTCCCAGGATATATCTTGTGTTCTATGATTGTTTATCTTTCAGTGATCCTATTTCATGTAATTTTTAATCAATGTTAAAGAAGTTAATTGTAACTTCTAAAATTCCAACATGGTATCTTAGCAAACTTAAATACAAGACAATTCATATATCTAGAAGACAAAAGGATAAATTTTTCTTTATAGGAGTGGTTTCTGGAAAAGACAAGGGCACCAACAAGTGCTCCCTAGTGGAGCACATCTTTTCCCTCGATCAGATATTTAAAATATATAATTTTTGATTTAGGGGTAGGATGACTACCGAAACCAAGATTGATGAGAAGCTGGAGGGAGTTGAAAACTTTAGAGCCTATAGGTATAGCGTATCCCTCCTCCTAGAAGAACATGATCTAGATAAATTCACTAAAGAAGAGGTTTTAGAACCAAAGGGAGATGAGGCTAAAGCAAAGCACAAGAAGGATATGGTCAAAGCAAAGAGGATTATTGCATACTCCATTAAGGACCATCTTGTTCATCACATATATTCATTATCCACTCCAAAAGAAATGATGGATTCCCTAACCTCACTGTTTGAAGGAAACAACATCAATCGAAGAATGGCCTTGAGAATTCAGTTAAAGAACCCGATGATGCAAAATTCAGAAACCATCCACTCTTACTTCTCAAGAGCGAACCAGATCAAGAAGAAGATAGAATCCATTGGTGATATAGTGAATGGATAAGAAATGGTGATGACCACCTTGAATGGCCTCCCAAGTTCATGGGATGCATTTAATTAATGGATATGCTCAAGAAGGAAGCTACCCAAGTTCAGTAGGCTATGGGAAGATTGAAACCAAAAAGAAGAAAGGATAACAACAATAGAAGAGAAGATGAAAGATGATAATCAATCCCTAGGATCCCACACCAGGAAATGAAATATAAGTAAAGAACCCTCCTCACCCAAGAATTTTTAGAAGGGTCAAAGAAATAACCCAAATATTAGATGTTTCTATTGTCAGAAAATGGGACACATTGCTAGGAATTGTTCCCTCATTCAGAGACCAAGGGAAAATAAAGGAGGTAAAAGGGATCATGTTCATACAGCTGAAGATGATGAGCCACCCAATAAGGTTGAAAAGGAATATGAATCTAGTGATGAGGAGTATGTTCTTATCTCATCCCTTACAAGAACTACCACTCATGGAAGTGGAATTTAGCTGGTGGATAGTGGTGCTTCCAAGCACATGACAGGTTATAAAGACTCATTGTCTAACCTTACTGATAAATATTCACTGAATAAGGAGAAATTAGGATATGACTATCAATATCTAATCAAAGGAGTAGGATAATCCTCCTATAAGTTAGACTCATGAAAGACAATGAAGATGAAGGAAGTTCTCTATGTTCCTGGATTGAAGAAGAACCTTCTCTCGATTTCAGAATTGGATGAAAAGGGTTACAAATTTTCATTTTTTGATGGACAAGTTCTTATGTGGCTTAGAGGGAATAGTTTTGGTGATGTTGTGGTTATTGGAGTTAAAGATGGAGGACTCTACAAATTGAAAGGGCAATCATATTCAACATTAATTCATGACACTGTAAATCCCAGTTAATTATGTCATAGGATATTTTCTCACCTACATTACAAGGCCCTACCAAGTGTGAGGAAGATGGTTGTTGGTTGGATATTTCTTTCATTTCTTGGTCTGACCCAGGTTCAGATCTCAACAAGTTTCCAATAAAACCCTCTAAAACTATCGGCCCTCCTAGTAAACTACAAGGAAACATTGTGTACACTGTGCACCATGCAGTCTCACCTGAGATAGATTTATGGGTGACTGAAATACTCATGTTTTTGTAGTCTAGGAATGACTATGGATATGTGGGGTGGTTCTTCCTTCTTCATGCATTAATATTACTAATGATTTAAGTATTACTAAGATTCATTCATCTTTTTCCTCATGCATGCATGCTAATACATCTAGCTTAACCAGTCATTCATAAAATAATCATTGACATAAAGTAAACATTCAAGATACATCATGTAGAAAACAAGTTTTATTGTGGTTCACCCCCTACTGGGCTATGTCCACAAATATTTGGCTTCTCTCCTCTTTTATTTAGTCTGTTTCAAAATATGGCATTGCACACATTACATCTTCAATCATACAATCATGATGAGATTAAGGAACCTCTGTGAGGCGGACTATATCCCACCAAGCTCCTCAGCCTGTGACCTAAACCTCTAAATATAACTTACTTGACTCTTATACCACCTTATTACAATCATAGTAAACCGTATCAACTCATCGAACCCCCAACCTAGACCTCCTGGGTTATTATTTATACTATTTTATAGGCTTATAGCCATTTTAATATTTATCAAAAACCCTAACCCTATCATGGATAGGTTTTCCTACCTGTGCGCCATGTTTCTTTTCCTCTTGAATGTTGCTTTTCCTTCTTTTTCCACATGTTGCTTTGTTTCCATCTATTGCACGCTCTCCAAAATTAGGTCTTCTTTCCAAAACTAGGTCTTTCCCAAAATAGATATTTTCTCCAAAAATATGCATGCACCCAAAAAATCCTTCATTCACAAAATAGGCCTACGCCCAACATGCCCCCAACACTGACATGTGGCTCATCCCGAGCCACTCAAGTGGTGCGCGCTCCCTGAACTTCCCTGTCCAAGCTGTGGAACTTTTCTACTAGTTACTTTCCTTTTTCTCTCATCTGCGTAGCTTTGCCTGTTAGCATTGTTATCTCCTCCTACATTAATGTTGCACTCTCTGTTTGTGCATGTTCCCTACTTGTCTACTCTTCCTCCTCCTGTGCAATCATCTATGTTGCTTATTCTTGGAGGGGTTCCAATTCATCTTGTCTTTCTTGCTTCTATGTCTATGTTGTTTTCAACTCTGTTTGCAAAGTCTTTATTTCTTGAGTTCCCTTGAAGATCTCTGTGATGCTCATTGTTTTATGTCATTTCTTTAGCTCTTGTATGGAAGAGTTGATTTTCTCCTCTTCCTGGTCCCACTGCTGGACCTTTTCATCTTCTTCCAGGATATTCCATATACGTGATGTTCTATCGAGAAGCTCTTCTAACTCCCTTGATTATTTCTCCATCTCAACGATCTAGAGTACATATTGTTGTTCTCTCTGTTCTAGGACTTTGGGAGGAGTCATAGGATTGATCCTTTCTTTGACCTCCTCAATTTATTGTTTATATTTGTCAATTTTTTTGGAGATCATATTGATATTCTCCTCTACACTCCTATTAGGTTCTTTCACACTGTCTGGGATGCGATCATAAACCGGTGTTAATCCATGTTCTAATTTATATGTGCGTTATTTCTCGTCCTCTTTCTCCGAGGTTAGTTGGTCGCATGTGATTTGTAGCATTTCAACTACTCCTCTACCCACCTCCAAGTTTGTGGCATCTGTGTGGGCCCTGGATTGCACTTCTTGCATTACACTGGCTTGGAGTCTATATAGTTCCTTGGTCGGTATTTGTGCCATGAAAACTTCCAATTGTTCCATGTCCCCTAGGGGTTTTTGTGCAATCTCTTGATGCAATCTGATCATTTAGCGCATGACTTTAAATGTCTCCCTGCCTTGGACTACCAACTACACTGTATCCTCTCCTTCTTTCTATGCAGAGGGTCGCTTTATATTTTCATGTTGCTGCGTTGTGGCCTGTGGTCCTTCTTGGATCTGTAGTTGTTATATATTCTCATGGACCTCTATGATCTTGGCCATGATCTCTTCTCGTTGCACCTCTTCAATTCATACCACTTCTTCCCCCCTATATTGGACCTTGTCTACGACTATGTCTACATCATCCTCTGTCAGGGTGATGATTGGGTCTTATGTGTCATACTTCCTTTTCTTGCACGCCTCTTTTTCATGTTATGTCTTCCTTATTGTCTACGAGGGTTGCACCCCACTTGTTATACCCTAGGTCCTTTCTTCTCCACCTTGTGAAGTATCCTCCTTTCTAGTATGTGGCTAGCTTCTTGCCCTTGTTGTTTTTGTTGTTGTCCTTGGTCATTTTGGTATTGTGTTTCTCTTGATTGGATGATTTTGTGATGTAGACGTTCTAGTATTATCGACCGAGTTGTTTGTTCTTGTTGAAGAAAATTCTTTAGCCTTTTCCTTAGGCCTGGAGGATTGTGTCATGATTGTCCTTGTTTTTGGTTTTGTTATCGGCAGCTTCCACTGCGTAGACCAGTCTTTAACTATCTAGTCCACTTCTTCTTTGGTGACGCAATACTACATTTCTAGCCATGCTTTCTTTGGATCCCTTGCAGCCTGGATTCACATGTGGTTCTTGGATGCCTTGAAATTGGCTATCACTTCTGTCTCCTATACTACCTCCACAGGTATGCACCATACATTTGTTGTGCATTGTTGTATGTATTCTAGAAATATTGCAAAAACAATGTTGTTTTCTTGCCGAGTTTTGTTATCCTTTTCCTACCAGAGGGGCTCATATATGGCCGCATAACATTTCCCATTCCTATCCAAGAATGATGAGAATTTTGGATCATGCCATCCTTCAAATTCTATAATAATTATAAGCCAGGAGTAATGGAAGTTGGTTCCATTATATTGCGGGTCTCAACAATCTACCAAAAATGGGTTTAGCAAGTATGGTTCCCAGCTGAAAAATACTCCTTTCGCGCACTACGCGGCTACTACAATAAATCCTACCGGTGCCTCTTATTTTCAACATTTCATCAATAGTTTGCAAGCCATAATATTGATGGAAAACCTTGTCACATTGTCGTTGATATCCTTTAGCACAATTCCCCTATTACCGCGACTGGTGCCAAACTTTGCTTTAACCAGCTCTGCGATTTCTTTCTCACGCGCCTTGTTATCCAAGTATTCCTTTGGATGTGCGACGAATGTAGGTAGTCTTGTGATTTTGGAAATCAGTTCCACATCTATATGTACAGGCCTGTTCATCCATAGAATTCCTCCATGTACGCGAGCAACTAGATTTTTAACGCAGAGCCCGATGTTCTTACTATTAACACTAATATTTTCATGATCAAATTTTGGTCTTAAAAATTCATATTTTTCTTATATAAAAATAATAAGGTCTTATTAACATCATTTTTTCCATATTAAGGTCATATGAGGGGTTTTAAATTCTAAAACTAATATTTTGAAAAGTGCACTACAGGAAGTTCTTGTAGCGCACCTAATTTTTAGCAAGAAGTTACTAGAAATTCAGGAATTTTTCTGTTTTAGTCATTATTTTTGGAAATAGATCCCAGACAGATGGAAGGTTATTTTTGAAACGTGAAAGGGATTTTTCTCAATAAAGGACTCATATAAAAAACCTCTTTCTATGTTTTTACAGGTGTCATGGTTTGGCATATTCAAATGAATCTTTACAACTCAGTTTTCAGATTCAGAAAATGCAGGAATTTTTTTGTTTTAGTCATTATTTTTGGGAATAGATCTTGGGTAGTTGGAAGGTTATTTTTGAAAACTGAAAGAGGTTTTTCTCAATAAAATACTCATATAAAAAAGCCTATTTCCTTTTTTTACACAGGTTTCATGGTTGGGGAGATTCGAATGGATCTCTAAGCATCATTTTTCCATAATTTCGATAGTTTATTTTTCCTAAAAATTGCCTAGACACCTCATCATTTCGAATTTGGGATGGAGGTTTTTGGATCCATTTTTCTTGGATATTGATAAGAATGTAATCTATTTATAAAATAGAGTAATGGAAAGAGTGAGATTAGGGGGAGAGATCCTTGTTTTGGGGTTTCATTTTAAAACTTTCAAAAGTTGTTTTTTCTTATATTTTCCTATGTAAAGATATCAGTTGCTTATGAAGCCAATGGTCAATGTGTATTTCTATTATTTGTTTGTCATATCTTTTAATTCATCTTGAACACATTTTTTTGTTGTTATATGACTGCAAATATGTGATGAGAAGGTTTCTTTATATGATATATTGCAATATTTTCCATGGAAATGGTTAATCCCTTTGAATCTTATTTGGAAATGGTTTCTGAGTAATGATTCATTCTTCTACTGAATAAAGGCATTAAATCATAGGTTTCTCTTTGGTGAATTTATCAGTTTTTGTTCCACAATTCTTCCATACCATATCACTTATCTTATTTCACTGATCAAAGGTTTTATTTACCTGGTTTTTTGTACATAGGAAAGTGGTTTAAATAGCTAAAATCATAAGCCTCATTAAAACCAAATGTGTGATCTTTCCACCTTCATAAACTTATTGAGAATTTTGAAACAAGATGTGCTAGGATTGACTCAATAGAAGTCTTGAGTTGAATTCTAGTGCTAACATCTTTTGGTGTCATTTCCGGGGAGCGAATAATGAAGTGATCTTCACTGGGAGAATGACATTGAACAAATCCAGCTCTTGATGGTAGACATGAGCAGGACACTAGTTAGACTTTAATTTTCTACCTAGCAACTCTAGTTTCATTATAGATGAATTTATTGGCAACTTCACTAGTTTGAAATGGATGTTATTCTTGCTCAGAGGTATGCATTTTGTAATTTATCAAACATAATTGGTTTTCCACATCCAGTTCCTACTATAGTTGAATGGGATGACTATATTCCCATATTCAGAGGAAGAATGCATGATCATCCTGGTGAGAACTTATTAAATTTTCATAAATGCATGCTTGAATGTGATATTGTTTATGAGGATGTATTAATAAATATTTTTAGATTCTCTTTGGAAGAACATGCTCGTGAATGGTGTCAATCCCTTCCTGCTGCTAGTATTCATTTGTTGAAGGACTTTCATGTTGCATTTAAGAAAAGATATTATGTTGAAATTCCTTATGAAAGATGTTGTCATGAGTTTGATTTGTTATGTAAATGATCTGATAGTCATGAAGAATATGCTTGTGTTGAAGATCTTGAGAAGGATATTAGTTAGATCATATTCTTGAAGATATAGTTATGTCTTCTTTAACTATTTCTCATAATGAAGAATATGATGAGCATGATGGTTTTCCTCTTCAAAATACAATGTTTCCTTATGATTTTCATGAAATTCCTACTATTCTAAACACTGCAATGAGTCTCTTGTTCAAGGAATTAATCAAAATTTTAAAGAGTGTTTTGTTTCCCTTACTAGTTGTGAAGCATACGATTTTCATAATCTATTACAAGGAGAGCAAGAGCAACCCAATCTTATTCATGTAGTGGGTTTCAAGCGACAACATTTTGATCTTTTAAATCAGTTAAAATCTAGCCATATTATTCAGGATCCATTAGCATCCTAGATGGATTTTTCATTTCCACAAATCCCAAATTCTACAATTTTTTGCATCTCATCTATTTGCAGTTGTGAGTACATGTTTTTTGTGGAATTTTTGTTGTTCGTGACATACTCTCTTCATGTCCTCTTACTTAGCTGAAAATAAGGATTACATTTCATTAGTAAGATGTTTTTATGGATTCATTGGAAAGATGATTACACTTGATCAAGCACCATTTCAGTAGATTGGAGTAGGAGTGTTCATAAATAAGCTCGCAATGCAAGTATTTGATTTTGAGTTTGAGTACAACATTCAATTTATATTTGGTTTGCAACAATATGTTTTGGTTTTAGAATAAGTTGCAAAATTTTGGAATGAGATGAATGAATCCATATACCAATGTATGAAGGCACATGTCTACTTGTTCTTGGCAGCTCTTAGGGAGCATGACATCCCCCATGGAGCCAATGTTAGCACTAATATTTTCATGATCAAATTTTGGTCTTAAAAATTCATATTTTTCTTATATAAAGATAATAAGGTATTCTTATCATATTTTTGTCCATATTAAGTTAATATGAGGGTTTTTAAAGTATAAAACTAATATTTTCAAAAGGGAACTATAGGAAGTTCATGTAGTGCACCCAATTATTAGCAAGAAGTTACCATAAATTTAAGAATTTTTTTGTTTGAGTCATTATTTTTGGGAATAGATCTCGGGCAGCTGGAAGGTTATTTTTGAAAAGTGAAAGAGGTTTTTCTCAATAAAGGAATCATATACAAAAACCTATTTCTTTTTTTAAACATGTGTCATGGTTTGGGATGTTCGAATGAATATCTACATCTCATTTTTCAGCTTTAGAAATGCATGAATTTTTATGTTTTACTGATTATTTTTGGGAACAGATCCTGGGAAAATGGAAGGTTATTTTTGAAACGTGAAAGAGGTTTTTCTCAATAATAGAATCAAATACAAAAACGTCTTTCCATTTTTACACAAGTATCATGGCTGGGGAGATTCGAATGGATCTTTGAGCATCATTTTTCCATAATTTCGACGGTTTATTTTTCCTAAAAATTGCCTAGCCACCTCATCATTTCAAATTTGGGATGGAGGTTTTTGGATCCATTTTTATTAGATATTGAGAAGAATGTAATATATTTATAAAATAAAGGAATTGAAAGAGTGAGAGTGGGGGGAGAGATCCCTGTTTTGGGCTTTCATTGTAAAACTTTCAAAGATTATTTTTTCTTATATCTTCCTATGTAAAGATATCAATTGCTTATGAAGCCAATGGTCCGTGTGTATTTTTATTCTATGTTTATCATCTCTTTCACTTCACCTTCAACATATTTTGATTTTTTATGACATATGACTGCAAATATATGATGAGAAGGTTTCTTTATAGGATATACTGCAATCTTTTCAATATAAATGTTTAATCCCTTTGAATATTATTTGGAAAGGGTTTTTGAGTAATGATTCATGCTTATATTGAGTAAAGGCATTAAAGAACATGTTTCTCTTTCGTGAATTTATCAGTTTTTGTTCCACAATTCTTCCATACCATATCACTTATCTTATTTCACTAATTATAGGTTTTATTTACTTGGTTTGTTGCACATAGGAAAGTGGTTTAAATAGCTCAAATCATAAGCCTCATTGAAACCAAATGTGTGATCTTTCCACCTTCATAAAATTATTGATAATTTTGAAACAAGATGTGTTAGGATTGAATCAATAGCAATGTTGAGTTGACTTCTAGCGCTAACACTTACTGCTCCCAAAATGCAGTATATCCAACATGTTAGCACTAGAAGTCACCCTCAGATTGCACAGAAGGTAAGCCCAATACCCATCAGTTTATATAGTAAATGTAAATGAGTTTTAAGAGGCCAAATGGAGAAGAATCAATGAAAATAACGTTTTAACTCAGAAATCTAGACTGGTATGCGCAAGCAATTGAGGTCTTGGATCAAATTCAGTCAGTAATTTGGAATAAAGGTTAGTAGGAGGAAGACTTTGGTGAGAAATGTGTAGAGGTCTACCA
This sequence comes from Picea engelmannii, assembly GCA_009831015.1. Classification (NCBI taxonomy): domain Eukaryota; kingdom Viridiplantae; phylum Streptophyta; class Pinopsida; order Pinales; family Pinaceae; genus Picea; species Picea engelmannii. Next base: position 138,463 of record ML812223.1, read on the forward strand.
TGAACATCAGGCCTTCCAACAGCCTAAGGAAGAAAAACTTAAACACAAGATCCTCTTGGATTCAAATTTCAAGGAAATTGAAAGAAATCATAACAACATTATAATCAAACATTCATCATAATATAGTCACAAAAATCCATGTGAATCAGTCAATCATAAACTCTCTCAGTATCAGAGGAAAATAAGATGGAGTAAGAAAGTTGACTTAGATTAATCAAGAAATCTCAAATCAAGACATAACCAAAGAACCAGTGTTCTTCATCAAAATATTACAATAGCAGGGAGCCTAGCTCAACCATTTGACCTTAACAAAATATCAAAACTGCCTATATATACTAAAAATGTTGCAACCACTAGAAATGTGATCGGACCCCTGCATTCAAAGTTTCCAGTCAAAACTTACTCTATCATCCTATGCAGACCTTCTTATGTCATACATGATCCTAGCTTAGTTATGTGATTTGCATGAAAATTTGTCCCTTGGGAAAATTCAAATTGACAATCTCCCCCCAAGGCCATTCTCAGTATGCTTTCCATTTATGGGGTGAGACAAGGTCTCAACTACCACCCTCATTTCCATTAACTACATTCATCAGGATCGAGACGAGGCCTGACACCCATGAATGTTCCAAGTGGTTCCCACAAATTCTTCAAGTCAATCCCGACACCTTTTAGATTGATGGATCGGATCTTCCCTTTTCAAATTGACGCCCGAGATATTCTTCGCGATTTAGCCTTCGGACCTTTCAAACTTCAAACTATATTTTCCCCAAGAAAAAACTCCGAAGCTAAGGATATGATGATGCATGGCTCCTGGATTAGGACAGTCAAGATCCACTTTGGGCCTTCGGGCTCTGGGAAAATCCAAACTCAAATCTTGCTTACCTTCTGTGATTTTACCCGGAGCTGTCGATCTACTGATGTGCATCCTCTTCAATCAATGGTTCTTCTCCTGCTTCAGGACTTTGACCCCTTCAACCATATCAATAGACCTTTTTCTCCCTCCTTGATCAACGATCGAGATCTCCTTCAGGTCTTTGGGACTTCAAGCACTTAATTGGGACTTTGCAATGTTTAAATCCCACAATTCTTCGAAGCGTTGAACTCCGAAGCGAGGGATCTGCCACCACGAGTCCTCAACTTTTGATGGCTCAGATTATTTTGGGAGTTCGAGATTCGACACTTCGTGAATTCCACATACTTCTCACTTCGAAACTCTCGAAGCTTATTTCCCTAAACACTTGGATCAACTACCACCTGTCCCTTTAAAAATCAATGACTCATGCTCTCTTCGGGCCTTTTTCTCTAACACTATACTTCCCACAACTTTTAAGATTCTAAACACCCACGAGCCGCTAATCTGAACTCCACATGGAATTCCCACCATTAAAATATGAACCTACCTTTTTTCTTGATTCGGGTCCAGAACGAACCGCTCTGAGTGTCGCGCTTTGAGCCCTCGATTGTGGCTTGTGTAAATAAAGACTTGGATGATTGGATAGGGGCTTGGAAAAACAACATGATGAGTGATTGAAACAAAAGGATATGGGTGTTCATATTTAGAGGAAAACAAAAAGGCTTAAGGCCGATACTTTTTCAGGTAAGACATCAAGGAAAACCAGGTTTTTTAAACAAAAAGGGGCGAACAAAACCAAATTTACCATTTGAAGGGGAAACTTTAAGACTTGGTATGAAAAAAGGAGAGAGACAGGGAAAAATTACAGACTTAGGTAGAAATCAAAAACCCACAAAACTCTAACAAGTTCGTGTGATAACATTTGGCTCCATAAGGGATGGCATGCTCCCTGTGAGCTGCCAAGAACAAGTAGTTCCAGTGCCTTAGTTGTTGGGTTATGGAGTCACTTATTAGAACCAAAAGTAAAATAATAAAAGATATTTACAATGACATGGGAATCCACTCCTAGCTTTAGTAAAAAACTTCTTCATAAAATGCCCATTTACAGGGCTACCAAAAACTTCAGCATCCTCCAAATCTTGCAACTTGTAAGTGTTATCTGAAAAAAGATTAGAAATTGTGAAGGGGCCAATCCACAAGGCCTCAAATTTATCGTTCTTGCCTTTATATTGTTTGGGTGAATCCCACTTGATTACTAGATTTACCAGCTAGAAATCCTCTTTGGTCACCTTCTTATCAAAGGCTTGCTTGATCTTTTGTTGATGGACATGTGCTTTGTCCAGTAGTTTCTCCCCAGTCTGCTACACTTTTTTCAGTTGATGTATTCTTTTGATCATATCATCAGGTTCCCCTTGGTAGTCTTGGAAGAATTTTTCCATAGGTAAGGCAAGATGAGAAGGAAAGATGTCCTCAAATCCATACAAAAGCTAGAAAGGAGAGACACCAAGGGCTCTCTTTGTTGTCACTCTGTCAACCCATAAAAAAAAAATTAATCTTTGAGTCCCATGCCTTCTTTTTGTCCTCTATCAGTCTTTTGATGATCTTAATAAGGCTCTTGTTAGAGGAATCTTCCAGTCCATTACCTTGGGGATAGTAAGGAGTATAGTGAATCAATGTGATTCCAAACTGTTCACAAAACTTAATCAATGGTTCAGCCTCAAAAGATGCAACATTATTAGTGACAATTATGTTTGGACAACCAAATATTGCGATAATATCCATGAGAAAATTAATGATTACTTTGTGGGAAGAATTTCTTGTGGGGATGGCCTTTATCCACTTAGTAAAGTATTTTGTGGCAGTCAAGATCCACCTATGATGACCACTTGAAGCAGGATGAATTTCCCCAATAAAATCTAGGCCCCACTGCTGAAAGGGACCTGAAGCTACCATAGGCTTTAGTGGAAAAGACTTGAGTTGCTTCTTTCCAGGGAATTTTTGACACTTAATACAAGTTCTGATTTTTGCAGAGACATCAGTAAAAAGGCTAGGCCAAAAATACCCAGCCATGAGAATTTTATAGGCTATGTTTCTCCAGAAGTGAAGCCCCCCACATAAATTATCATGAAAATCATATATAATCTTTTGGGCTTCCTGTGGGTCTAGGCATATAAGACCTGGTCAATCAGACAATATTTAACTGATCTGAGCTTCAAATCTCTTACCTTTCTCTTTTCCATGCCATCAAGAGGTTGTAACTTTTGTAGGAAAAATATGATGTCTTTGTACCAAGTGCATCCTGCCAATGGGGGTGTGACTTTAGGATACTCATAAGACAACTCAACTTGTTGATTCTTTGAACAATTGTTGATGAAATTGAGCCCCAAGGATTTATAATTAGATTCAACCAATAACTTAGCTAAACCTTGACCTTTAACCAATTAGGTAGTCTTTACTTCAAGATCAAATTCAAGGATTTTGGGAATCCACTTGCTCCTTCTTCCGTCTATGTCAAGTTGAATGAGGATGTCCTTCACATAGGATGAAGGGACATATGCAATGACTTTCGAATGTAGCACATAAACTATGAAAGATTTGAGAGATTTAACCAAAGCATAGGCCTACTTTTCCATGATGTCATACTTTATTTCAACATCTCTCAGTGCCCTACTGAAAAAGGAAATGGGCTGCTCTAACCCTTCGACATTTTTCTACAATAAAATAGCTTCTACTATGTCAAATGAAGCAAAAGAAAAAATCAAAAACTCCTTGGAGTAGTCAGGACTAATGAGCACGGGTGCTTCAGTCAAGGCCTTATTTATTTGTTCAAAAGAGTTACGAGATTCATAAGTCCATTTGATTTCATTTCCTTTCCTCAACATGGCTGTGACTAAACTTGTTTCTTGGATCGAGGGAGTGACAAAGTCTGGATATCTTCTACCCTGCTTGGATCAATCCTTACCCCCTCATCTGACACAACGTGCCCCAACAATTTACCCTCTTTCATGGAAAATAATGACTTCTTTGGATTTAAAGAGAGACCAAACTTTGTGCATTTCAAAAAGACCGTTTTCAAATGGTCATGATGTTCTTCATCATATTGTGAGAAAAATGTTATGTCATCCAAATAGATGACCACAAACTTTTCATGTTCCCTAATAAATTCCATGTCCATGGCTCGCTAAAATGTTGCCCCTTCGTTCATCAGCCCAAAGGGAATCTTAGCATACATGAATGTTCCCCAAGGGGTAGTGAAGGTTGTCTTCTCTCTGTCTTCAGGAAAGATAGAGATTTGATTGTAGCCAGAAAATCCGTCAATCATGGACATCCTAGATGCACCTATTACCCTCTGTAATATGTGCTCCATCTTTGGCAAGGGGTAATTGTCCTTCTTAGAGCTTATGTTCAGGTTCCTGAAATCGAAACAAAGTCTGATTTATCCATTCTTATTTCTCACTAGAACCAAGTTGGACACCCATTCAGAATACCTCAAAGGTATGATAATCTAAAATCTTTTTCATATCTTTCTCCATAATTGGTAGAAACATAGGATTTATTTGTCTCAAATTTTGCCTAAATGGTTTTCCCCCTTCCTTTAAGGGTATCTTATGCTCAATGACACTTGTGTCATATGTTTTGAGATATTCATATGTCCAGGAAAACACATCAGCAAATTATTTTAACAACTCTGCATATTCATGCCTTTGTTCCCTTGACAAGATGCTTGGCAACTTGACAAATTTTGGGTCCTTCTCTATGCCAATATTGCACTCAGTTATATCAACATCATCAGTTGAGCCTTTAAAATTTACTTCCACATCATTCCCATCAAACAATCTTTCCAAAGGAACTAGTCCCTTTGGAATGTGGTTGGTAGGTAGTTGAACAATATGGTGATTAGCAATTTTATTTAAAAATACATCAGCATCAGGGTTACTTTCAGAATCATGATCCTGATCAATATGTAATGTAGAGAACTTATCAACATACTCAAGAAATGTTTTGATCTCAATATCATCCTCAAACACCTTCCAATGCTTGAAATTGTCAGGTATAGAGGGTCTATATTTCACCTCTACATCATACTTGAGTTTAGGTGGCAGTGGGACTCTGCAATGGCTTGCTGAAACAACCAAAGAATCAACCATGGTATTTTCCTTTCTTGGAATAAAAGAAATGTTGAAAGCTAAGAAGAAATTGTCAATTAGGTGCCAAACCTCATTTATGTAAGTTCTAAGCCTAGGGTGCTTAGCTTGATAAATATTTTTGATATGATGAACAATTAGCTCTACATCCCCAAATATTGATAGCTCTTCTAACCCCACGTCTTTTGCATCCGTTAAACCCAAAACAAGAGATTCATACTCTACCACATTGTTGGTAGCTTCAAATTCTAACTTGTAGGAAAAAGGTATAGTTTCTTGATAAGGAGAAACAAAGATCACTCTAGCACCAACACCCTCCTTAGAAGAGGCTCCATCAAAGAAAATATTCCAAACAAAGGTAGTTGGAGGAGGGATTTCACATGAAGTAATGGATTGCTTTCTGATTTCAAGAGGAGATTCAGGAGCGTCAGTGAGTTGCAATATGTTGGATCCCAAATCAGTGTAAAGAGTGAAAATAGGATGATTGGTGGGGTATTCTTTATCACTAATGATGTAGGCCAAATGATATTCCCTGTAAAGTCTTCTATGCTCACCCCCAAAGACAAGAATGGTGGAATATGTGAGGTCCATCTGTAAATTTCCCCCAAGTATTTTTATCCAAGATCTTGACAAGAGCATGCCAAACTTAGGGGGAACATCAACCACTACAATGTCCATGACCACACTTTTCATGGGAAACTGAAACAAGGTCACAACCAGATATTTGATGACCCTGAGACACTTCACCTTCCTAGAGTCAAAATAATATAAGTCATGGTAGGCCTTTGTGATTTCCAATCCAAGTTCATCCATGACTGTTTTGGGCATGAGATTGTAAGATGCCCCTGAGTCCAGTAAATAGTTATGTATCACCTTATCATGTATGTTCAATGATGTATAGAAGGGAGGGGATGAATCATCTCTATCTTATATCAAGGGACCTAAGATGATTGTTGGCTTTTCATCTTGTAGATTTATTGAATCAGTGGTATTTGAGGAGGCTTTAGGCAACAACACTTTGGAAAGAAATTTTTTAAATTCTTCAATTTTTATCTATTCCAAAAATAGTATAGGGATTTTGATTTTTTGGATCTCATTTTCAAAAGTAAAGGAAGATGGAGATTTTTTAATCTCCCTGACTTCTAGGGTAGGAATCTCAACCATAACTGGGGGACTTTGAGCATCTTGATTCTTGCTGCCAATGGTCATAGCCTTGGTAGAATTTTCTGTTTTTGTGGGCTGATCTGAAACATTAGTCTGTTCCTCCTTTTTAGATCTCAGATTATATCTACTAGGATTTTCTTTTGCCTTCTCTCCCCCACTTAATTTATTTATTTGGTTATCCATCAAGGACTTCCCATATTTAGATTGGGTCAAGTGAGGGGATGGAGGGGTGTCACCCAAGCAATGGATCTCAAGATCATTTTCTTCATCTTCTTCATATTCTTCATCTACAAGGTTGTTTTGTAAAGGGGTTTGGATATTTTGGTCATCCCTTTCTCTGCCTCTAGGATCTCTTGGAAGAATCTGAGGAACATTATTGGGTATCCTAAAGTTACTTATGTTATCAAAATTTTGTGTATTTCTATAGGTCTATCTTTCTTCAAGTTTTACCTTCTCCATCTCAACGGAAATAGATTTTACTAATTTGGTAAGCTCGTCAACTTGAGGGTGGGAAGCAGAGGAAGCAGAGTTCGAAGTTTTATACCTCACCTTTCTTCTATCTCTATCAGTCTTACTCCTAATCTTATCAACTATCATGATATTGGATTCTAGTCCAATGGATGCATCTTGCATATGAGCCAAGGAGGTAGCTCTTCCTTCTCTTAAAAGGAGACAGAAATCAGGGTCAAAAGTACTAGCATAGGTCATCTTTGCAGAGGTTTTTTTAGGCCTAATCTCAGTGGGAATTTTTTTATACATTTTATTAAACATCTTTGAGAAGTCATAAACATATTCCCCCTCTTCTTTATTTAGTGATCCAAACTTTGTAATATAGTAAAAGAAATATTTGTTATCCCCCCAATTTTTTAAGAAGGCTTCATCTAGGGCTTCAATCACATCAATAGATCCAGGAGGCAAGGCCCTAAGCCACTTCCTAGCCTCACCATCAAGGCTATGAACAAAAATCCTCATCCATACATCTTCGTTCTCAATTGCATGATTATATGTAAAACTATAAAAGGCTTAAAGGTGTCCCTCTGCAGTTATGTCTCCTTCACCTTTGAACTTGGGAAGCTGCTTAAGGTAGCCATCAGCTGGGAGAGAATTCAGAGGCTAAGGAAGAATGAGAGGGGTGAACCTTGTAGCTACTATATCTTCCATTATAGTTCTGGGGGGATTAACACCTACCATTGGGATGCAAACTAGAGGAGAACCTGAAGGGGGTGGACTTCGAACAAGTGAAAATGGGACCATGCTTATGGGAGATAAATATAAGGAGATTGAGGGAACATATGTTTCTCCTTCTGTAGCTACAAAAACTCTAATAGGAGGAGGATTAGTAAAGTATGGAGTAGGAAAGTATTCTAAGGTCTTGGGTCTAAACTACTTCACAACTTCGGGGGAGAAAGGGGTTTCAAATATCCCTCCTTCCAAACCAAGAATAGGAGGGGATAAATCAGTAGGAAAACTCCCAAAATTTAAATTTCTTGAAAATCCAGTAGATTGTATAATAGGAGAATCAAAAATAGTTACTAGAGTTTGTAAAGAGGGATTATGCAAATTATCAGAAAAAATTGGTACAACAGTGGAGGTACCCTTTTGAGCAGTCTTTCCCTTTCTGATAATTTCCTCTGGGTATGATTTAGGTGTTGCTAGAGACAGCAGTGGAGTGGACCTCATGTGTTTGCCTTTAGGAGCCAGAAATGAAATGGTGGATTTGAAACAGTGGAGTCGCCAGGTGCAAGTTTCAATCTTCAATGGTAGTGATATTTGATGCACCTTCAGAATCAAAGATTCTTTGTTGTTTTATCCTAGGGAAAAGTCTTCAATTTGTTCCCCATCAACGATGCCAGAAATGTTAGCACTAGAAGTCACCCTCAGATTGCATAGAAGGTAATCCCAATACCCATCAGTTTATACAATAAATGTAAATGAGTTTTAAGAGGCCAAATGGAGAAAACTCAATGAAAATAATGTTTTAACTCAGAAATCTCGATTGGTATGTGCAAGAAATTGAGGTCTTGGATCAACTTCAGTCAGTAAGTTGGAGTAAATGTGAGTAGGAGGAAGAATTTGGTGAGAAAAGTGTAGAGTTCGGTCGTGACCATCATGCCTTCCAGTAGCCTAAGGAAGAAAAACTTAAAGACAAGATCCTCTTGGATTCAAATTTCAAGGAAACTGAAAGAAATCATAACATAATTATAATCAAACATTCATCATAATACAGTCACAACAATTCATGTGAATCAGTCAATCATGAACTCTCTCAGTATCAGAGGAAAATAAGATGGAGTAAGAAAGTTGACATAGATTAATCAAGAAGTCTTAAATCAAGACATAACCAAATAACCAGTGTTCTTCATCAAAATATTACAATAGCAGGGAGCCTAGATCAACCATTCGACCTTAACAAAATATCAAAACTGCCTATATATACTAAAAATGTTGCAACCACCAAGAATGTGATCGGACCCCTTCATTCAAAGTTTCCAGTC
>ML812224.1:21156-36290 GCA_009831015.1 Picea engelmannii
AGATAATATTACTCAATGTATTCTCTGAAACTCCTCCAATTTTCACTCCTTGAATCCTCCCCAAAAAGAGGTTATAGAAAGAATGGTAGACTTTATTCAATTCTAGTCTATTCAGAAGACCCAACTTGTACAGCATGCCCCACGCTCAATATTTAACATCCTATCCTAAAACTCGTACACAAGAAACTACAGTCTGTACTCTGGCCAATGGAGGTGGTCCCACTTCATTTGTATTTTGCATGAAGAAGTTATGACTGTTTTACCTGGAACACCTGTTTATTGACTAGCTTCAGGACTGGTCACAAACCCTATCTTCCACAGAGTGTATCTCCATAATTATAGAGAATCAAGGGTTGAAAATTTTACCAGAGGTACCTTGATATGTCTTATCAATAAAATAACTATTTCACCATCTAAATCATTCTATAAAAAAGTTTATAGAAAAAATGGTAAGATGACCTGAAAATAACATACCTTAGAAAACATCACCAAAAGACTTCATCCTCCCTTGAAATCTGGCCTTCTTTTCTTCTTATTACCTCTGAAATTCGGATTGTATCAAAATGAATGTATATTGATGTTTATTTATACCATTTATGTCACTTCCTTTTAACATTAGGTCCAACCTGACACTTTCTTATTTTGTAATTCTTTTCTTTAATTATCTTCAGGGCCTACATGTACTTCCTTCTTCAATTCACTTTGTCATCTTTAAAAATTCATTTCTTCTCAACCATGAGGATCCACGTGACATGCCACATACTACCGGAAACAACATGATGTATACTATCCATCAATGGGTGTTGTATCTGCATGTGCATTTTCCTTCATGTCCAAATACCTTCATCAATCTTGCGGTCCAAAACCCATGACTAGGGTTGACATCAATGACAACAACCAATCTTCCAACAAAATCATCATACAAATTCTAATAAATTACTTGTGGGCGTGTTGATGGGTTGTTTTTATTTAACCTAAAACCCCATCCAACTATCCATTTTATGAAATGAATCTATAATTATTTTTCTATTTAGTTGGTTTGGCAGTCAATTACTGCTTCTTTTGATGTGATTTAGTTGAGGGTATTGTTATTTTTAGTATTTTATATTCCCACCTCTATTTTCCATTGCATTCTCTAGAATAGTATAGTAAGTAGTACTAGTGTTGTGTTAGTCTATTTTGCAGTGCACAATGTTCACATTCTGAACAGTTTTTCCCAACATTTACCTACCAAAGGTGACTATTTTTAGTGTTCCCTTGGTTACCCACCATCATTAGGGTCCATTTGCTAGATCAAATTCACTTGTTGAATATTTCAAATTCTTCAAATGTGATTTCCAATAGGTTGGGAAAATGGCGTATGAAGGACCCATTACTTATTTCATTGGACAAATTCAAATCATATGTCTTGAAATGGGGCAACTTAGACAACTATGAGATTAGTACTGAGATTTGTGATAGTTATAACACTAGTAATGTTATATCACTGCTATCATAGTGAAATATGTTGTAACCCTTGAGATGTTTTTGGCCAGGAAACTATGCCAAGGCATCCATGAAATTGATTAACTTTGTTTTGATTGATCTGTTTTAATACATAGAGTTTTGTTACTTTGTTTGGGCCTGTTTTACCAGTCTTAGAATATATAATAGATAAATATTAGAAGACAAAGTTTCTTTGTTCTAGACACCTTTAAATTTGTAAAGATGATGACATAAGAAATAAAACTGAATAGTGAAATAATGTATCTATGATAAATACTATTTAACTTTCAGATAGAAGAAATGATCATTAATTTTGTATGTAAACCAGAGTAAGATTTGAATAGAAAAGAATAATTTGTTTCTGTTCAAAAATGAATAATAACATGCAAGCACATGTCTTCTTAATACTTACAGTACATTGAAGAAATATGTGACCTTTAAAGATATATTTGTAGTAAATGATGGTAGTAGTCGTATTAAATCATCACATTCATGGAAATAGACACATTTAAGAAGAAATTTAAGAATATGGAAATAACATAGATGAGATAATTACACAGACTGAAATATTGAAGTTTGAATCTTCAAAACTTGCAAAATTTTATTCAAAAGATAGTCTTTCAGGCCTCCAAAAAATAACCCTTACATCGAATATTTTATAGAGATTTATACATTTAGGTCATAACAAAAAATTGGTTGTCTGATCCTACTTTTCAGTATTTAGATTACAAAAAGATCTATGATAAAAAAAAATAGGAAACAACTGGAAGGTTGGTTGACTATCTCGAACTGCTTTGATGACTCATCCAACTATTAGATGGAGAAAAAGTTTACAAGTGTCGTTTTAAGGATATCCATAAGATTTCATCTGTTTGTAGGCAATATCAAGATTTGTGTATTTTTCATATGTAGGTGGATTTGGAAACAATTCTTTGATTAAACAGAGTAAATGAAAATCATCCATAAGTAAATCTACAATGACTCAACCTCTTAATATATCATACATCCCTTGAAACTTTGACTCATTTTCTCTGGCTATGAACATATTTTTCCTGTATTCTTCAAATGGCAATAATTTCCCTTTGTGAGTCCAAGCTGATGGAAATGCCATCTTTATCAATTTATCAATTATTTTGGTGAACAAATCAACATCCTTCTTCATACTGGTACATTTATCTCTATTTGTTTGCAACAAATTTCTTTTAGTAAAAATTCTTTCAGCTTCCATGACCATTTTTGTCCTATCTTGAATTCCTTTTCTCTTGAATACTTCACTGAAATTTGAATTTAGGAACCTAATGATTTGGGTAGAAACCTGAGGTCTTGTTCCCAATTCAGCAAATGCTTTCTTCAAAGCCTCATCAATCTCATCTGTTAATTGAATTTCATCATCAATAATTTTGAATGCATCCCATAGCTTGGTGACTTCATTTATGATTTCATCCCAGATGACATGTCTAGCCCCTATCAAATATGGCTTACCACACAACTTATTACTCAATTGATCCATTTCCTTTTGCATTTTTGTTTTCAACTTTTGATATTTTGCAACAGTTTTATCTTTATCCTTGATTTCTTCTTTTTTTATCTAAGATTGTTTTCTTCAGTTTTTCTATTTCCACACCATTTAGATTTAGATCTGTTAATGCTTTTGACAATCCAGTTGTTGGATTTGATGATTTCGCTGCTTCTGAAAAATGGACCTTAATTTTCAAGATATTTTCATGATATTTTCATTGGAAGGAAAGGGAATACCTTGGAATGATCATTGAAGAAAATCTCATGAAAATATCTTGAAAATTAAGTTCCATTTTTCCCAAGGATTGTAACCATTGGACTCCTAATACAACATCAACACCACCCATTTGGATGGAAATCATGGGACTATCCAATAAATACTCCCCCACATTGAGCTTAATGTTATGGCACTTCCTAGAGCAATTTATGGTACCTCCACCTGTAATCATTACTTGGAACTGTGGTGTTGGATATATAAAGCAATTGAGATCTTTTGTTAATTTGCAATTGACGAAGTTATGGGTACTACCGGAATCAATCAACGACGTTACCTTTTTATTTTCAATATATCCTTCTATATGAGGGTTTGTGAAGTATTGATGTTGGAAAATGCATGACAATATATCATTGGAGTAGTCTCTTCTAGCTCTAGATCTTGTGATGGTTCCAATTCTTGATCTTCTTCCTCTTCATTGTGTATGTAGAATTCTTTCTTCTCACTACATTTATGCCCCTTACTATACTTGTTGTCACAATTGAAACATAGTTTGTTTTCTCTTCTTTCATCCATTTGTTGAGGTGTTAACCTTGTCAGATGAGGTATGCTTGTCATATGAACCCCAAAACGATCTATGCTTCCTGTGTGTGATCTAATGTTAGACTTGTGTGTATCCTTATTCTTTTCTTGAATATGACGAGCAAATTGCATAGCTTCCATAAATTTTGTAGGGTGGCTTAACAAAAGCTCATGTTTAATGTCCTCTTTTAATCCACCCATGTAAGCTTGCAACAATTGTTCATCACTTATGTCATACACCCTTGTGGCCAATACCTGAAATTCTGAATTATAATCTTCAATATCGCTTATGTTCTTGATTCTTGTCAATTGAATGAAGTATTAATGTTCCCGAACTTTCCCATGTTATGATTCTAATTCTCTTTTAAATAAAACTCAAGTATAATGAAAAACGTGGGTTTCATTTTTACTATCCATTGATACCATTGATATGGATACATCACAAAGTCCAAAGTTGTTGCGTGAATCCTTTTCTTATCATTCATAATATTATGTAGTTCAAAATATTGATCTATTTGGTTCACCCAGGTAAAGACCTATGTTACATCAAACTTCTTTAATTCAATCTTGGGAAGGTTGAACTTAGGACCCCCACCTTAATTAACTCCATTATTAGAGTTAAATCCACTAGAAATTTGCTTATTATCGGCAGGTTATTCAACCTGAATACTGCCCTTATTTTCATGATTTCCTTGCATTTTGATATCTCCTTTAGGGGGTATCTTATCTAGAGCCTGTGAGATCAAGGAAGACAAGGAATTTTGCAATTATTTCATGGATTTTTGTAGTTCTACTTTATTTTCATCCATCTTCTTATTCATCTTATTTTCCATTTCAGCCATATTTATTTTCATGTCATTCTTATTCGCATTCATCTGCTGCTCCATTTATTGAATTTGTGTTTGTGATTTTACCAACTAATCCCTTGTTATTGACTTAGCACTTAAATCATTAATTTGTTCCTCCAATTTGGATAGTTGGTTATGTATGTCCTCATTTTCTTCTTGAGTTATCGACGAGACTTCGAGAGGTTTAATTAGTTTTGACATATTTTTTGGATCCATGTAGAATACAAATAATATACTCCTCTTTTTCCTCTTTATCACAAATTTTGAATTACCAAAATCAAATATTCCAATAAAAAGTTATGACAATTGTAAGTTACGTACCTTTCAAACTCTTAATTTGGAGTATGTTCTCCTGGATGACCTTCCTTATTGTGTATTTCTGTAATTTCATCCCTTCTAAGTCTGAATTTTTAGCCTATAGTACCATGATATGTTTTCTCTGCAATTGCATAGGTCTGACCAAAATTGGATGTGCCAAGTAGAATTTAGGGTAACTTTCCCAAACCTTGTTGATTTTTGGCCTTTCCAGGAGAGTGAACTTGTACAAAATTCCACACGCCCAATATTTAATATTTGATTTTGAAACTTATACCATAAATACTACATAATGTCTCTTTCAAATGCAACTAGTCTCACTAAATTTGGATCATCGCTGAAGAATATATGACAATTTTACCAAGAACGCATGTTTGACACTAGTAATAGGACTAGTCAAAAACCCTATCTTCCACAGGGTGTATTTATGAAAGTATAATGACCCAGAAGTTGAAAGGTTTACCATGGATACCTTGCTATGTCTTTTAAAAAACCTCCAAGTTTCGTTGTCTGAATCATCCAAGGAAAAAAAAAGTTATAGCGAAAATGCTAAGATGACTTGCTTGGAGAAGAAAAACCCTAGGATCAATGCTATGATACCAAATGTTATGATCCAACGCCTTAAAAATGATAAAATTCAATGAATTACACTCCACTTCAAGGGGGAAGCCTCCTTTTACAATATCTCCAATTTAGAATACAATATGAGATGAGATAACATGATCCTAAGACTAGGTTTCCTTGGTATATATATATATATATATATATATATATATATATATATATATATATATATAGGAGACAAAGGGTACAATTATAATGAAAGGGTGCAATGAAGGGGTTCAGAGCCTACATACAAATATAACACAAGAAATGTAATAATTGAATAAGGGGTTTTATAATAACATGGGCTTTGTATGGGGCTTTGTCTAGGGCTTAACACATGCACTTTTGATGTCACTGAGAAAATAGAGGTTTGATAACATTAGGTCCAAATTTTGTGAGCTTCCCTATAATCCATGAGACCAATACACATAACAAGACAAAGTTGCCAATTTTTGACATGAATGTTCTTAGACTTCAACATAAAACCATGAAACAAAATCACCAAAAAAAACCCACTATACACCCAAATAGACAAAACCACCAAGCTTCTTAATGCAAAAATGAGACCAGGGAGCTCTATGTTATGCAAAATTAAGGAACTAGACCCCATGGTAAAGATGTCTAGAACACCGAAAAGTGAAAGTCCCCAAAAATTAACCACCAAAAGAACAATATCACAAGTACTAAGAGCAACCCCCGGATGTACTAAACTCATGGGCTCAAATATACAAAGTAATTCCAAGAGCCAATATGTTGAAATTATGACACACAAAATCCAAATTCCAAAGGCTAGGAAATTCCAAAAGTTGGCACAACCTAAACCCAAGTTCTTTACACAAAATTTCCATAAAAAAACCCACATACTAAGGGAGATTCTTACCAATCCATTTCCAAGTGGAGAATCCTTTCTCCAACCTTTAGTACACACTCCTAGCTCAAAATCAATTATCCCACCACCTTAGTGATAAACCTCAACATAGCATTTACATGATAGAGTGAAATTACGTTTGGGCATGCAAAGAGTTGAAGTGTAGGTCCTTCCATATATCCAGACCTCATATTCAATCCATTACACTTAATGTTGGGACATGTGGTACATTAATGTGATGATACATGCTTGCACCTAGTAGATAAGACTAAGTAAGGAATTGGTTGATAAAACAAACTCCCTTTTTTCCTAAGCGCCCCAATTTTAAAAGAATTGGCCTCATTTCTAGTGCATTTGCTTGACAATTGTGTTGTCAAAGGACCTAGTAGAATGAGATTTTTTGGAAGTTGTTGAATTCCTTTTAAGAGCGAGCTATAATGGAGGCTATCTTGTCATCATAGGAGGGATATTTTGATAGCATTAGTTTAATAATTATGCTAGAATCATTGATGAAATTCAAACTTTTAATTCCTAATTAAAAGACAAGAGTAAGCCTTGTAGGAGTGCATACTCTTCAACTTGATTGCTTGTCAATTATGAGAGACCCCAAGAAAAAAAATCCAGTTTCTCTGAGATCTAGAATGATCCCCCTGCACCTACCACCCTTAATGAAGAAATCAATTTTCAAATATATATATATATATATATATATATATATATATATATATATTTATTTATTTATTTCTAACTACAATGCATTTATATTTATGTAGGTGCATGCTTGGGATGCACATGATGACAGACCTCTACATCTATTTCCTCCATAACATCATCGTATTATTATTATTATTATTTATGATCATCACAAGAATAATTCCAATCATATCAAGACCTTTGTTTATTGTTGGCATTATTCATGTGTATGACTGATCAAGACATAGACATGCATGTATATTGACTAGTGATATTTATATATTTCTGTTGACATTGATATATTGGTGACTTTGAGTTTTCCATTTATATTCATTATGTTATGATATGTTTTATTTATATTTGTTTAAGGTTTCTATATTGCATTTATTGTTTATTCTTCTTCATTTTACAAGAATGATTTTATTTTCTTTGTAATATTTTTTAGTTCATTGACCAAGCCTTACTTACTTAAGCAAATCTTGGGACAAGGACATTACCTAAGCTAAGGACCAAGATCTTATTTGATTTTTGCACAAAGCCCTTACATGTTTCAACAAAGCTTAGTGCTAGAATCTTACTTGAGCTCTAGACCAAGATCTAACCTAAGCTTAGGGCTAGGAAGTAACTTGAGCTTGAGACCACAATTTGACTTGAGCTTAAGGCCATGATTTGACCTAAGCTCAAGACAAAGAACTCATTTTTTTATATAAACTTTTCAACCTATATTTTGACCTACATTTCAACATGAGTTGTTAATATTTTTCTTTATTTTTTTACTATGAAAAACACATCTTAACCATAATGGTATCATTTATTTTGACCATATTTTTATGTATTTTTTTAAAAACAATTTTGACCTATATTTTGACCACATTTTTTATATGTGTCTAAACCTCACAACAAGACCGAACTATTTCAACCTATACCATGACCAATTTTTGACCCAAATGAAGAAATTCAGTTGAATGTAGGGTATAATTTAGACTAACTTTTCAATCCTAATTTTGACTTTTGACTAGTATTTTGACTTATCTAAAGACTTGAATTTTGAATATTTTAATAATTGCAACAAAAAAAAATGGTCCAAATATCATTAGATGTTCTTCTTTGTAAGCTATTTCATATGATATTTCAGAGTTTAAATTATTATTATTTGACTTGAATGGGTCGAAAATAAGTCATATGGTTGTACTGAAAAGAAAATTAAATTTGTTTAATATATCTTTCCAAGTAAGTTGAGAATCTTGATTAAATGTCAATGTTATTATGTGAGGTCTAAGTGATTTTTTTTTTTTTAATTTTTGAAGTTTGGAAGATTCCTCAAGCTTTGGTGATCCTAACAAAGGACACTCGACCCTTGGAGATGTGACATGGGATTTAAGACTATATACATGGTATTTTATTAAAGTTGTAGATAGTGAATAACAGTCATGAATAGTGAACCTATAGTATGAGGGTGCAAATTGAGTTTAATGGAGACACATTAAGGCCCCCATCTAGTATAGATTTCCTCTAAACTCTCATAATAAAATATTTTATGGCAATGTGTAAAAACTTCCAAGTAGTTTTCCAATGTTTCCAAATGAAAATAACATGCCAAACTAGCTCATTACATCCTAATGAAGTCACCATTTTGTTTTCCTATTATTTTTTAGCGACATGGTGAATGTCAATTAAAAAAAGCCAATTGACAAGGGTCCTAATGGATGTAAGATAACCCTTCCTTTATGTGAGACTTTATGTGAGAGTGTAGTGCTACCTTTTACTTCTCATTACATCCTAATGAAGTCACCATTTTGTTTTCCTATTATTTTTTAGCAACATGGTGAATATCAATTAAAAAAAGCCAATTTACAAAGGTCTTAATAGATATAAGATAACCCTTCCTTTATGTGAGAGTGTAGTGATACCTTTTACTTCTATAACTATCCTTGTATTAATTTTAAGATCTTGCACCATTCAATAATCCACACAAATATCCTTATAGTTTAAAGGCATTTATATAGTGCAAAGGCATTTATATCGATAACCATTTGTTATTCAAAATAAACATCGGGAATGGCCTAGAACATCTCACCTAAATCATATAGATTTGAAGTTCATCTAAATTCACAATAAGAGGGACAAGTTATATATAATTAAAGTTACATCCACATGTTTCAAAAGAAAAGGAATATTGAAATAAAAGTAACGAGAATTGTTAACTTTTCATGGATATGGGTGAATATGCACTTTGCACCTAAATACAAGTACAACGCATAGATCATGCACCTAACCAAAAATTGAGGAAAGAAAACACACATTTATACTATCTCTTCCAAAAATATAAAGGTTTCACTAAAATGTGTCTCTTCAAAGTGAGGATTAAATTATAGAAGAAAAAGGAAAAATAAAATCTCTACAAAATGTCTTAAAGTTTATATAAAAAAATTCAGACTATGCATGTATGGATGGACAACATTACTAAAACATTTCATAAAAATCTACAAAAGGAAAATAGTTGAATATTGATATGGGATCTCAACAGACTTCTATCTCTAAGATATGACATGTATATTAAAAGAAAGAACCATTATTCATTCGAGGAATGTAACCTACAAAGACTTAAGGTAAATTACACAAGAAACAAAGGGGAGAAAGGAAGAACTTTTGAAAAAAAATAAATAGAACAACTCACGTGAGCTTTAAAAGATATGCATTGGATCTCACTCACTCACTCCAAGACTGTCTCTTCTTTAGAAACCAAATAAATAAAAGTGAGATTAGTGATCTTGGTATTTGATTTGCTTCCAAAACTGCAATGACTTAAGCTTCTAAGCATCAATTACTACTACTTTCATGTAGTAGAAGGAAGTGATGCGTTGGTAGGAGCCTAAAAACAAATGGACCTAAGATGGTTTCTTAAAAAATATCACTTAGAGAGCATTATTTTGTATGCCTTTCAACTTGATTTCAAACAATCTATTTTCTATTACAACTTGCTCAAGTTTGCAGTTTATAATGAATGTTGTCATTGAGACATTGTTAACTACTACATTTATCATGCACTATGTAACACCTATGGGTTTGATTCTTCTCTTCATTGCACATTCTTTGGAGAAAGTGTCACTTATCTTTGTAATTGATCCATCATACACACCTTTTCCAATTATGCCACTATTTACAAGTAGTGATGGATCGTTCAAAGAATCTTCACTAGTCACCGAACTATTGATCAGAGTCACCCACTTCCCCTATAAACTATTACATTCATTCAACAAATTTTCCATTCTTTCAATCTTGTAATTCCAACTACAATGGATATCCATCAAGCATCTATCATTAGGTAAGCAATGTCTCCTTCTTGATTCAAGATCTTGGACCATCATGAGATTTACATAATCTTTCATGTAATTCTCCCATAACTTTGTATCATCTTGTAACTCTGTAGTCATAATTTCTACATCTACTTCAATATTTTGGCCAAGAATACTTTCCCTATCAACTACTATCTAAGACTTCTAAGTATGGCTTGCTTATCTTCCAAGTTCCTTACAATTACTTCCCTCGTGGTTCTCAATATTGTTTCATCCAAGAGTGTATTGGGATTGGTAGGAACCTAATCGATCCCATTTGTTGGTTCCCGTGGAGGTCTAGAAGAAGTAGGAATTAAGCACAAAGGTTTAAAAAGTAACATTCCATGAATGTCTTACAATTTTTTTTTTATTGTTAGAAGCTACCTTAGATCTGGTACAATTAATCGCATTAATATACTTATTCATCAATAACATCCAATGAGGCTCTACTCAAACTAACAATTGTGGAAGCTCTCTTATTTCCTACATCCATTGTGGTTGTGGTGGCTTCATTTTTTTCATTGCCCTTTCATTCTTCTTGGTTCACCTTATAAACAATGATTTACTACCATTATCAAATTTAAAATCATGTAAACTAAATATTTCATTGTCCTTGGGTGGGACTACACATCTTCTTTTGATATAAATTAATTGTTTGAACTAATCAAGCATGGGCTCATTGTCTAGATTTTCCTTTGAAATTTGGGCTTAAGGAATCATAGTAGATATCACAATAGTAGAAAAGGGGGGAATATGGAGAAGATTAAGAGGTAAATTAGCTATTTGCATAAGAGCCTACTCCTTACTCTTCTATACCTCCCATGTAGTATTCATCTTCATTATAGGCTCATTGGGAATGCCATGTTCTTGAGGGAATTTGTTACTATATGGGTTCCACTCCCCACCATCATCTCATGTTCCTCCGTGATAATATTTAATGGAATCTAATGGCCTAACACATGATGTATTTATGGCAGAAGTATTCTAACCTCGTGTACATTCTCCTCACCACTTGAAGTAGTATGACCCTTGGTAGATTGTAAAACATGTATAGAATTCACATTAATGGAACTATCAACAAAATATTCACTATTTATAGAAGAACAATATCCCCACCAGTATTTTTTTCCCATTGATAAAAGGGAAGTACAAGTGTTGGAAGGATTGAAACAATAGACTTACAAATATTTGGTGCATTTTATCTAGTGTTATGAGCACACCTCATAGTTGAATAAACATCATCTATTTCATTATCACCTCCTTGGATTAGGTCTAACTCCTAACTCGGAGTGGGGCTCTAGAAAGTACCATCATTAGAAAACTATTTGTTAATGTTGAATTCACCTCTCTTTATGCTTGAAACTCTAGCATAATATTGACTATTTCTATATTTTTGTTCCTTTTATATGATCCCTGACACTAAATAGGGAGGAAGCATATCCCTATTTATATGTAGCTCAAACAAACAATATAGAACATACGCATTCATTAACAAATACCAACTACAAACAAAATTACGAAACTTATATGGTTGGTCACTTAAACCATAGATTCTCATGTATGTCCAATGCTTCATATTAATGAAATTCCCTTTTCCATAAAGGAAATTCTTGATATCCCTAGTAAGGCATGGAGGATCCTTTCCAATCAAGATCTTCTTCCCTCCAAATATGACCTTATGCCTAACTCTATGAAAATCATATTTTTCCCTATGACTCCATAACAGGGTGAGGAGTTTGATAAAATTGTGCAAGAGAAACAATGCTAACATAATATTAAATTAGAAGTAAATAATCATCGATTCACACACCATACACATAGATTTACCCTAGAAACCCTTAACTAGGAAAATTTACCAAAAGAGTGCCTCGCCTCTCTATCTCATTATAATAAAAACACAATTCATAATACAATATTTAGTTATTGTGAAGCATCATTCAACCCTAATCCTTCAAGATGTATTAGATTATATTGGGCCAATAACCACGGGTTGAAATGTTTTGTTGGCATGCATAGTCTACCTACAAATAATACAACACATATCCAACAATCTCCCACTTGTTGAATACTTTGTAAAGTAGGGTGGCATAAAGGCAAAAAATCAATTGCTCAAGGCAACTAAGCCATTGATTCCCTACACCAAGAAAACTTCTTAATACTGGCAAAATTCACTAATGAATTTTCAACATTCTTCAAGGTATCAACTTTCTTCAACAACACCTTATTCTCTTCAACCATGTCTCTAATAAAATAAATTGCACCATAATAAAAAATTTTAGTATGATAAAATAGGGTTCTTTTCTAGAAAGATTGCACTTTGACCATTGCAATCTATCCTTATATATTTATGTAAGAAACCAACATCTAAACACAAATTCTATAACCATAAAACTTTCTTACGAGCATGAGTGCCTTGCATTTACTTAGCTTATGTAGTTGGGGAGTGCAACTGGTGCCTACCTCTTACTCATCCATTTGGATACTCCACCAAATGATTTAAACACATAACCACTTATGGATCTTCAACAATTGATATCTCCAACCCAATATGCATCGACCTTATACATCCAATACTCTATTTGGTCAAGGCCTCTCTTAGTACCATATTGTATAGTTTGGCATGCCGCACAAATATTTGAAAACCCTATTTACAACATTCCAATGTTCCTTCCTTAATTTTGACATATATCTTCTCAAAAATTCCATTGCATGGGAAATGTTTGGTCTAGTACAAACCACAACATACATCAAAATTCCAACAATAATTTCATAAAAGGAACATGAGACATGTCCTCTACCTCTTCTCATGTCTTGGGACATGATTCTACAAATAGTTTTACACCCAAAGGAATATGAGTTTTGATTGGTTTACATTCCTGCATATTAAACATTTGAAATATTATCTCAACATCTTTCCTTTAATTCAACCGAAGTTTCATATTTAAACTATCCTTTTAATTTCCATGCCAAAAACAAAATTTGCAACACCAAGGTCCTTCATATTAAAACTGATATCACAATTAATACTTAAAATATTTGATTATTTCCTTGTTGTTTCCAATTAACAACATATCAACAACATACAACACCGCGATCACTAACCTATTTGGTGTACACATAGAAATAAACTTATCTTCATGAAAAAACAAATCCCAAAACATGAGTATCATACTTGTGGTACCACATCCTTGGTGATTTCTTTTGTCCATATAGGGATTTCTTCAATCTACAAACCAATTCCTTTGTTCCTTTCATTGTAAAACCTTATGGTTGGGACACATGCATTTGTTCTTCTTCATATCCATGTAGACATGTTTTCTTCACATCCATCTTCTCTACTTCTAGGTCAAATGCAACAAAAATATACACAATAAATCGAATAGAAGTCAAATTGGCAAGAGGAGAGAAAATATCACCAAAATCAATTCCTTCCATCTTTCAATATCCCTTTTTCCACCAGGTGAGATTTGTACTTCTCCAATTTACCTTCTGCATTGAATTTGTTTTTGAATACCTATTTGCTACCAACAAGTTTCCTTCTAGCTAACAACTTGGCCCAAACCCATGCCTCATTTATTTCCAAGACCTTCATTTCTTCAATGATGGACTTCTTCCAAAGTTTACTTTCCTTGTAAACAATTGCCTCTCTAATAATGATATGATCGTCATCAGTAGAAGACAAAATAAAATAAAAACACAAATTAGAGGGGATATACCTTTATGTTTGTCTTCTTTCCCAAATTGATCTTCTCAAGTCTAGTGTTTTAAGTACTTCCTCATTTGGTTCATCTTATTCTGTTGATCTAATTTATCCATCCTCCAACTCAAACTACATTCTCTCTCATTCTTCCTCTCTTGATTAGTCTTTGGCCTTGGGAGCAACTTTACTTTCTCTAAATATTACATCTCGACTATACATAGGCTTCTTTATTTATCAGTTCCAAAGATTGTATCCTTGTATTCCATATGTATAACCAAGAAATATATTTTTTTATACTTTATTGTCCCACTTACTTCTTTTATCCTTTGGAACACGAACATAAGCACCATAACCAAAAACTTTGAAGTGCAAGAGAGGGTTTCTTACCGGTCCATTCCTTGTGCATTTTTTTATCAACCAACACCAATGAAGGTGAGATATTTATCACGTAACATGAAGTACCTACTGTGTTTGCCTAGAATTTATGTGATAACCCTAGACCAATGAACATACTTTTTTTTTTTCCATCAACGTTTTGTTCATTCATTTTGCAACTCCATTCAATTGAGATGTGTATGCAGTAATATTTTTTCTTGCTATACCACACTACTTATAGAACTAATCAAATTCATTTCCAAAAAACACTCCACCATTATATGTCCTCAACACCTTTATCTTCTTCTTTTGTTGGTTTTATACAAGAGCCTTGAACTCTTTAAAGTTACCAAAGAAATCAAATTTATATCCAAGGAAATATATCAATGCGTTCCTCGAGAAATCATCTATAAATGAAACATAGCACAAATATTTATTGAGTGGTGTAGAAGTCATAGGTCTAAGAACATTGTTGTTTATTAGCTATGGAATCCCTTCTATTCTTGTTACACAAGGTGGAAAATTTACCCTGTTTTGTTTCCCATAAACACAATGTTCACAAAAATCAAAATGTAAGGAACGATTAGAAATTATT